>UELU01142268.1:691-65083 GCA_900490025.1 Megastigmus dorsalis
CCTCCCCTCCCCGCCGCTACGCTCCCCCTCTCCTACGGTTTGGCCTACTGCACAAGCAGCTCTCCCGAGTGTGCGAGTAGAGAGAGGGGACTAAAATCGTGGGAACGCCACTCGGAAGACTTCTTCTTGACTTCCTGTGCTTCCCACAGAATCGCTCGGGATCGAAGTGAGGAGCTGCTGCTGCTGCTGCTCTCGGGTCCAGCACCTGCTCTCTTCTCCCTCACCTCGTTCCCTCCGCGCTCTCTCTCTCTCTTTCTCCTTATTCACTCCGCGATTCATTCCCATCATTCAATACCCGCCTCCGTGATGCAAACGCACGTGTGCGCGCTCACCGTTCGACAGCGGTCCACCGTATTATATCTATACAGCGGTGCTTCTTTTTTTTTCTCTCTCTCTCTTTCTTTTTTCTTTCCAGGTAGAGGAAGGGATAGCCGATAGGTCGCGCATTCACTTGTGCCAATTAAGCTGGTGCACAGTGTTATATTAGACGAAAAACGGGATGAAACTGGATGAAACGGGGTAGAGGTGGATGTGTGTGTGTATATATGCGAAGCCGGATAAAAAGCGAAATTGTGTCTATCTGTATGTATTTGCATGTTGATCAGAATCGATCGATTAGGCGATTAATGGAGGACTGTGTATAGGGACAATGAGATTGTTCGCGTCACGTGGGAGACTCTGTTCACACGAGGAGTTCCGTGTGCGTATATATGTGTATATATATACAGAGAGACCGCGAAGCTCCAAGACCGCTTACTGCTTTTCAATGCGACTAACAGGTGTCTTCCGGCGAACTGTAGTTGCAAAAGCTGCACGCCACGCCGAGCATTCACTGCTATATGGCCACGACAAACGATCCCCCCCCCTCCCTGCCCTCCCGTCCTTCTCCTCTATACCTCCTCTTTCCTCATCTCCCGTTTGTTTGTAAACAAGACCCCCTTCCAGTCCCTCTCATCGTAATCCCGCCCTATAGATAATGAACCCTCTGTTATATTCCGTTTATTTTTTGTTTATCATTTTGGCGGCGGTAACGTTAGATGGGAGTTTGGGGGGGAAAAAATTCTGCACTGTGCAATAATGTTATCTTGTACAGTTACAGCTTCGTTTTTTCTAAATTTCAAAAATACGTTCTATCTTTGACCGTTATCTATAAAATAATACTGTTCATAGTCGTCAAATTTAAAAAGTACAAAAAATCGAATTAGGAAAGGGTTAACGTTAACGTGTATATAGATATCGAGTTAAAGTAAAATAAAGAATGAAGTAATTTAATATCGCCTTTTTCTTATTTATTTCGAATTAATAAAAATGTCATTCATTTTTGTATGCTTTTACCTCACTTCTTGCGTTATTTACAGGATTTTACCAGTGTTTTTTATAATGAATAAGTAATTATTATTATATTGAAAAGACTCTAAAAATTATTAGCTTGCTATTAAACTGCTAATTCGATTGGTAAAAATTTGAGGCATTTTGGTATTATCAAAGAAATGGTCAAATGAAAATATTCAATCATTAATCGCACTTCGCACTAATTAATTTTAAGATGAAATAATTGCAATTATTGCATGTGCAGAACTTAAGCTATTGGTATTAGTGCAAAAAATATTGATAGAAAGTACCTTTATTCCTAAGTGTCCTCAAGTGCTCGACGGTGAGTTGGAGGATTTCGGCTTTCTCGAGCTTGCCGCTGTGGGGGTCACGAGCGGCCGCCGGCACAAGTCGCCGCAACTCACCCAGAGATGCATTGATTCGGTCCCGTCGCTTCTTTTCGATCATGCCTCTTCGCCGCTTGCGGGACGTGTGTTGACACGAGTCACCGCCCGGCGAGTTACACCTGTAATAATAACATTTACAAATGTCTTGATTAGTTTTCTGAAATTCTGCATTTGTACATTAGCATTAGTCAAATTTTGAGTTTTTTAGGTCTATTTTTTTTGAGATTAATTTAGTTTGCGTTTAATACGTAATGCGTAATTGACCCATGTGAATCGATATATTTTAAAGTCAAGTTTTTAATAACAATTATAAATGCACACTTAACATTGCGTGCGAGTTAATTTCGCAAACGAAAAATCTTTTTGCTCCATAATGTTCTGAATAGTTATGGCAAATATTTAATAAGGATTTTAGAGTAATTTAATAATATATCGACATTTATAATTAACCAATACCGATATTTTTATGAAAACTGATATTACTTTGATATTTGGAGTTTTGGAGGAAAAAGAAAATTTATTTAATGGATTTTTATTAATTTTTTATTAATTTTTTGTTTATTTTTGTTTTTTTTTTAATTATTCAACGTTTGTTTACTTTCTGAGAATTATATTATACGATATGAAGATATATAAATCAATAATATTTTTGTTATACTGCACCAATTATATAAACTTTAGACATGTATTTCTAGCGATACAAAAAGCGCGGGATCACATCCTTACCATGCAATAGAGAAAAAAAATATAGTTTTTGATTCTATTCTATTTTGGTAGATCAGAGGAAGTATTTTTTGACATTTTATTTTAGTTTTTTAATATAATGAATAAAAAGTAAAGAAATAAAAAATTTGCAATATTGCAAAATCATGACTGAAAAATGTCACATCAAGTTTTTCAGAGCTCCAAGCTCTTTTACTCCAAAAATTTATTTTAGTACACTTTAAATTGACAGAACGTGCAAATACTCTAAAACTTTCTGAATGCTAATTTTATATCGTTTTCACAAAAAATTAAGCTTAAAATTATCCTCGAAAATCTTTGATCCCAAAACATTGATCCGAGTTAAAAACTATAGCACGATGCAAAGCAATTCTAACGTAATCGGTTCACTTGCGTCGATCTCGCGAAACAGGGTACCCGCAAATAACCTTCGACCCTCGACGAACCGCAACACTTTCACTGTCTTCACACTAATGGGTGTATAAAAAGTCGGTGTACTCACGGTTCTTTGCCACTCTCCTCCGAGAAAACGTCGTCACAATCGGAATCGCTCATGGGCCTCTTGATGCCCCTCTGCAACTGCTGCTGGTGTCCATCCTGGCTCTGGCTGTCCTGACTGTGCTCGAGCGGAGGATAGATGGAGTGCGACGAGGAGGTCGGGGGTGGCGGCGGTGGCGGTGGAGGCGGCGGCGGCAACGTCGGCGGATAGTGATGGTGTGACCAGTGGGTCTGGTGGTGCGGATGCGGCGGCAACTCGGACGACAGCAGCGTGCCGTTCTCCTCGGGCCTCGCTACCACGACTCGCCACATTATCTTCTTCTTGTCGTTCTTCTTCTTGTACTTGGGAAGCCCCAAAAATTGTCTCCGTGTCTAGAGATCGAGGTTATAGTGCATAATCGCACGTGTGTCCACTTGTCAAGCGTGGCGACGGTCGCTTGGGTATATATGTATGTGTGTCGTCGCCGTCGTCCACGTGTCGCGAGACGTCGGCGAAAGTCGCGCGTGCGTGCGTACCGGTCGCGTGCCGACCAACGTATGTCGTGTGCACTGCAGAGAGAGAGAAGTCTGACGGCGGGCAGAGGCCCAGTGAGTCGCGCGCGCATGCAGCACACGCGGACGGCGGGCGGCGGGCGGTGGGCGACACACGACCCCCCTTCCTGTGTAGTTCTGCTCTCTGCACTCTCTCTCTCTCTCTCTCTCTCTCTCTCTCGCTCTCTCGGTGTTATGTATATGCTGGTGTGCAGCGTAGTGTGTGCCGCGGGAGGGGGGAGAAGACTGTACTGTTCTGGAGTCGCGCTGCCTGCCACCGCTGCCCCTTCTTTTTGCTGTTCCTGCCCCTCTCCGGCGCTGCTCTTTCTCTCTCTCTCACTCTGTGCCAAACGGGGGCTATCCGTGGGAACTGCTTCGCGCCCCGCACTCTCACCCTCTCCCAATTTCGTTTAATCATCGATGCATCGCCGAAATCCTGCGTAGGATACGAGGAACTTGCCGAGCTACTGTGTGTGTGTGTGTGTGTGTTTGGCTGCGAGAGCTTTGATCTGCTTTACGTGCTGGTGATCCGGAGCTTATAGCGTATGCATACGCATGTGCACTGATAAGAGGAATTTTTTCGTTTGATTAGGATGTTGGGCGATAAGAAATCACTTGTAGAATTTTGTAGAAATATTTTTGATTCGTGGTATTTCTTCATTCTTATTCTTTTCACTTTTGTTTTTTTTTTTACAAAAATTAACATTAAAATTTTTTTTTAATAACCGATTATGTTTATATAATGATTGTAAGTATATCGTGTTTACACATATGCAAAAGTTCAGATGTCGATTTTAAAAGTTGGAACAAAGAAAGTGGATAAAACTGTATACATTGAATTAGACTTTTTCACGCACCCTTGCGGGTCACATTGTCCGAAAAGATTTTATCCTTGATTCTTGGGACAGTGCCAATATTGCGCAATGATCTCCATCACATTTATCTATGTACCATTATTGATTTTATACATGTTGTATACGTATTCACACGGTATATACACGAATGAGTTTGAAGATCTTGGAATCCGAGAGCGCATCCGCAGAACCCCTAAAGCTCGGCTTCCATGCTTTCGGTCGAGCTTGAGCCAGCCCCGTGACTCCGAGTCACGCGTTTACTTACCCTTTTTTCATGCACATTATTATCTACGCGCTCATATGACGATCCCGAATACATTATATAATAGCAACTAAATAATAAAAAAATAATTAAACAAATCATTTTATTGTAGTTTTGTAACGAAAAATTTTGTTAATTAGAGTTTTCGAGAACGATATGTAAGTACGGTGAGAAAAGAAATTTAATATTTTTAAGATTTGTGCACTTAGGATCGATGGGTTTATTAAACGTTAGAAGAGCAAACAATCGACGCGTGCATCGACACGTGTACGGGCGAGCCTTTCATCGCAACGGGGCTTTGTGAACTTTGTGAGGTATACACGCTTATAAATATAAATTTTCCTTTGACTCGACAAGGCTTAAATAATCTTTACAGTTTCATTAATTATAAATAAGTTTTAATATTTTAGTATAAACAAATCTTTTTGTTTATAGATCTTGCGAATATAATTTATTTTATGATTATGAAAAGCGGATACTTTAAAAAACTCGTGAATTTTATTACGGATTTATCTATTACGTAAGAAAAATTTAATTTATAAAATTGACATTATTTTAGCCCTGAAGAGGAGTGTGGATATAAAAACTGTTTCGGGTTTTGGGAATTAAGGAGTGAAAGGACTTTACTTCTTCATTAATCTTTATGGCAGTTGCGAAATTCGATAATTGGACCTCGATATACAGACTTGACGTTATGATACCCATAAAGTTTACATACGTGAATATTTCCGGCCTAAATACGGTAAGTTTAAAAACCAAAAAAACAAACTAATCGAAGATGCACATAAAAAAACTTACAGATAACCAAAAAATTTAATTCGATAAAAACAGTTCGTCTCGCACTGAATTCTGATTAAAAAAATTTCCCTAAGATCACACGATACATAACGACAGGCGGGTTGTGCAGTTGCCACACTCGCAGTTAATTGGTAGTAGATCGTCGTGTGTAATCAATTTGGCTATCAGCCTCTCTCTCTCTTTTTCTCATACCCGAAACGATTCGGCATCTACACAGCATCTCTTACATACATATGTATACACACACACGGACGTCGACCACCGCGTATACCCATGGGAGCGCACACGCCGAGCGCACGCACTTCGTTGAGAGAGGGAGAGAGAGAGAGAGAGAGAGGAACGCTCGGTCGCGTGTGCCGCTGCGCTTGCGGACAATAAAGCGGACAATAAAGTTCACAGAGTCGCACGCGCTACTGCTGCTGTTGTGCGAGTGCGAGGAGTCGTCGATATATATACGCTGGGAATACTTATATATATATGTATACACGAGCGCGCGCGACTAATCAAATAGTCCGAACTTTCTCGCCCATATAACTGATTAACGATCGAACGACACTGCGTGAGAGAGCGCGCGTGCGGTGTATATATGAAACCAATCAACTTATAACATCGGAGAGAGCCTTTACGTCGCTTCGTACTTGCACCAATTTGCGAATGGCTCAATCTGAGCTGATTTCACTCGGTCTTCGGCTTATTGGGTTGTGCGATTGCGTATATATAGAACTAGATGAATTTCGGCAGAAGATACATTAGTTTAAGATGTTTCATTTCTTAGCTATACATGGATAATTAGTTTTAATAGAAATTCGTTTGGATTTGCCGCAAGTTGATGTCACAATAAGGACCTATGACAGGCTCTCTAAGATCTCTAGGTGTTTTAAATTTTAAATTTTTTCAAAGATTCAAATAGAATTCGTAATCAGCTTAAATTGGGATTGCCTAATCTGTTTTTATTTCATATTTTGATAGCTTGTGTAAAAAAAACTTGAGATGTGCCTTTTTCTTTTTTCACAAAAATATATTGTGTTAAAAGTTTAAGTTTTTTATGTATATGTATATACATAGGTATACTGCAATGTGGCATTACGTCACGAATGTATACAATCCTGAAGTCACGCGAATTTCAATTGATCATATCTTCAATTTTTGTTATTTTGGAAGAAGAAAACTCAATTTTTTTATACGATCTTTCAAAATATGAAATAAAAAGAAAGTCATGCAAGATCTCAATTCTCTTCAAATTTCATTAACAATATCTTTTTATCGAGAACACTGTTATATACTATTCTGTATTAAATAATAAGATAATGTAAAAAAAAATTTTTTTCGTAAATTAAAGGCTCACTTAGTTTTTAAGTATATTGAATTCAAATGCAAAATTTTATATTTATATTTTTATTTAAATAAAAGCAGTTTCTCCAAGATTATTAGAACAAATTTAATAATTTTGAGCTACGTTTTTCGAACACAAATCCTATAGAAAAAGGCTTATATTTTTATTCCGAGTTAGTTTTGAGGAAAAAGAAACGACAGCAGCCAATGTCCATCTATAGCTCTCTTATCCACTATTTACTTATGCGTAGCTGAGCTCACAGTACTCCACCACCAGAAAATGCTAAGCAAACACGCATATATTATTGTAGTATGGACCAGCGTTAGGCCTGCATCCCCCCAAGCAATGGTCACTTTGTTTTTTTCCCAACATACATAACTGCTACATTATCGCGAGTTGTCGTTCTGCATGTTAAGAGATCGAAGACAACGAAGCACTATTTTTACTAGTAAAATATGCACGGGGACAAAGCGAAACTTTGATAAATTTTTTTATTCTTGTATACAGCGTCCTATTATCAACTGTTTAAAAAACGTTTGTTCATCGTAAGAAGACAAAAGTAGTGCTTTATTGCCTCATTACGAATAAAACTGCTATTTCCACTGCTGAGAATAACTTTTTACCGCAGGAAAATCCATGTAGCACGAGAGTCCTTGCGTGAAATTGTATACTTGGATTCAAAGATTGCAACCATGTACAAAGAAAAGCAAAGGCAGTAATTATATATAAAAATCGATAAGAGCGTAATATTTTACTCTAAAATTGTTTGCGAACCAAGTACATATCACACAATAAATTTTTTATACACCCAAGTAAATTATTAATTATTTTGTCTCAGCCTCGACGCAACGCGCGCAAATCGTCCATCTGGGAAACAATATATAAGTACAATAGCCCAATAGTCCGCTTGATCTCCTATAAGAAAAAAGTTTGACCACATCGTCCGCACCGATATCGAGTACATATACATATAATGGCCATCGCCGCTCATACTTTGCCGAATTTACGAGTGCAAACACTGCACATTGGGCCGGATTCCCAAGACTCTCATAACAATAACCTGGACAATCGGAACTGGACCACTGCCGCAGCGCCTTTTCTTTTTCGTATACGCCGCAGCAGCAGGAGCAGGTAACCCGATACCCGATAAATCCGCGTGATTGTCCGAGCGTCCGAGCTTGTATATTGTATATATATATATCTCCGAGAGCAGCAGCCAACAAATCGTAAAGTAGCAAAAAGGCCTCGGACAATGCGCGCCGCGGATAGATTATCGAGGGGAGGGTCCAACTGTCAATATGGAGGTTACGAGTGCACGGCGACTAGTTGACCAGAATGTGCCACTCTCTCTCTCTCTCTCTGTCTCTCTGTGTAATCGATCGCTGACCGACCTCTCCCCTATACTACTCCTCGGCTCGACTATACCCCATCGCACACACATACATATATATACACTTTCGCGCTTTCCCCACCCTTGCCTGAACGTGGAAAGCGTTTATATATGGCTCTTGGTTTGTATATACTGACCAACACCACAAACACGTGTCAACTGCCTCGCGCCTACGCGTGCATATATAGATATATATATATTACGTAGCAGATGGATGCGTATCTCGGGAGGAATATGTACTTTTGATAGTCCGGCATTTGATGGAGCAATACCTCGATTCGTTTAATACTTGATGCGGTGCTTATTTTATCCCGATAACTTTCATCGCTTTATTTATACAGCATCTTTAAAAAAAGGATTGGTTAAAGTGATCTTCGATGTATGAAACTCGAGAGGATCACAAATTTAAATGTTCGTCTTAAATTTAAACGTTTATTATCATCCGCCTACCTAACGATAAAGAGATTTGTAATTTTAAAGCGATCGGAATAAATAGAACGATCATTCGGCATTGTGCCACTCGAGTCACCGAAAATTTTCAAACCTGCGTGAAATGGGAAAAATATTTTTCGCATTTGTAAGGGTATAATGGAAACGACACGATGTTTCTCTGCAAGGTGTGTGGCACCTTGTATGCGGAGTCAAGCCCGAACGAGGGCCTCTTCTTTTGTGGGAAAAACTGTCACCGATTTTATGGCTTTGCCTCAGGTAGGTAAGCATACACGGCCCATGTGTTCTGCGGCTGCACAGTTGCGATTCTTTGTCAAGCTCCGATACTTAGAAGCCACATCATTGAAAAGAGCATAATCTTATTGTGTGTAAGGCAAACCGGGGAAACGTTTGACTTTTATATATACCAATAGATTTACTGGTATTTTTATGGGTCCTTGTATAGCTTTTGCTCATTATGTTTATATCAATGCCGCTGAAAATTGTATGTTGAAATATTAAAACTCATTGAGATTAAATTAACAATAATATTTATTATATTTTACAAAAATGTTTAATAAGAGTTAACAATAAATACAAGAAAAAACATTTAATTTCAATCAACTAAAAATGTGTGGATTTTCTTATTTGCATTAACCTTTAGACCGCCGGCAAAAAAGTGAGAAAAAGTATTGTTTTTGTCACCAAAATCCATACATATAAGAGTCAATATGCTTGGTCTATATGAGTCAATATGTTTGTCGAGGTTGAGCCAAAAAATTCGGCTTTCCAGCGGTTTAAAGGTTAAAGTCATACGTCAGTTTGGTTTTATGCTGCATCGACTGTCGTAGGGGATTGATTTCGCCCGTGGCTAAGAACATTAAATTTACTCCACGCTATATACGTTTCTCTCTAAGTCTCCGCACGACTTTATTAAAAAAAAGCGAAGAAAAAAAAATGAAATAAGGGATACGAGCCGAGGGTGTGTTGCGGTCTTCGAAAAAAAGTCATGTTTACGACTTCGAGACTAAAAAAAAAGCCGAAGCTTTTCAATTGCAAACTATATCGCGCCCCCTGATTTAAAAGGGAGGCTATAAAGTGATCACACGCCGCACACCCCAATGGTCATGGGGTAATTCGAAACGCACGGGCTCTCGCGATTCGAAACTTTCAATTGTGGACAAGTGTTTTCGGCAGAATTTAAAAAAAAAAAAAGAACAAAAAGAGAGAGAGATGTAACAGTTGACAGCTGTCGGGGCGTAGTTGACAGACCGGAACTGCGAACCGAGTCTAAATAGTTGCCGAAAAAAGGAAGTGTAGAAACGATTGACGCTTGATATAGAAATGGTATTAACGGTTTCCATTGCGATTGCCTAGCCGTTTGAGAATTAAAATTGCACACGTGCATTCGGGCTCGATCAATTTTAGTGAACCATTTATAACTGCGGCTTCTGTCGCGTTTGTTTTACGAATTTAAAGCTGTTGAGTTCTTTTTGTGAGTGTACAGTTAGGAACATTTGTTTTTCACAATTCGGAATGTCGACGTGAGGAAATATAATGCACAATTTTTCAAACAATTCATGAGATTCAATTTTATTGAAAACGTTTATACAAGTTACAAGTGTACGTAATAAAATATATATTATTAGATTTTTTTTTTAGAATAATAACAGTATTATGCTAATTATCCTTATAATATTGCTTGGGATCCACGCCATGACGTGATTGTATGATGGCCTGTTGTACAAGTGTCGGTGCCCTGTAACATTACATTAACATACCTTAATCAATTTGATAGCCGTTTAAATATTTATTTCAAAAGCATAGAATTTAAAATTAGATATTTTACATCCACTTTGACAAGCTTCATTTAAAGTTTCGTTTTAAAATATATATCGTTCAAATACGACTTGAGACGTTATCGTGAAAATCGCATCGTAAGAGACGTACCTGCGTCAACATTAATAATTCATCTTGGGTATCGACGATTTTGACATGGAACGGCGAGCCCGGGACCAATACTCCTGCCCACCTAACCTCGACACGATAATCGCCGGGCTCGGTCGGATCGTAGCGACACAAGATTATCCGGTCCTTCTGAGTCTCGCGCTGCATCTCCACACGGAACGCCCCTTTCGGGCCTCGCACTCTGACGGTGAGCTGACCGGCTCCGGCTCCCCTCGTGTCGCAGATGAAGCGTGACTGGAAGGTAGCCAGAACCCCGTGTTCTATTCCAGGTCCGTACACTCTCACCTGTTTATTAAGATAGTATTAGTCATGCTGCAAAGTATATTCGCGCCTCTCGTTCACATCTCGCTCTTCGCGTAAAAAAAAATTGCACGTGATTTTGCCTTGTGCAATAATTAAGTATGCGATTTAAGCGTTTACTTTTTGTAATATCAAATATACACTCGGACAATATAAATATACGAACAAAAATGATAGGTTTGAAAACAATAATATTCCTTATCTTGTTATGAAGCAGAGTATTAATCATTAATTTTTATAGCATTAAAATTGTAGCTGCACCAAGTACTGTACACTTTTTATTCAATGAACGTTGAGCTCGTAGCTGCAGCCAATCGGAAACTGACTATTGATATACTTAAAAATTTTTTTGGCTATATACTTTAATAACAGTAAGTGGATAGTTGTGTTCGATACCTTTGAGGCATCAGGTGCTCCAGATACTTTCAACGTGAACGGAGAGCCTGGTATGTGTTCGCCAGCATATTTGATAGTCAGAGCATGCCTTCCAGCTTCTTGTGGCTTTACGTTTAGCGTGAACGTCGCGTCGCCGTGGTCGTAGAGCTCGCAGTAAGCCACTTTGTGGGGACCTACGCAATGGGCCGTCAGTTCACCTGCAAATCTCAAGCTTACGATTAATATTTGGCTTATATCGATCGATCCTATATCCATACATATACTCTTTTAGATCTATATTCTTTTGAAATCTGCGATATCGCATTGATATGGAGTGAGTCGGATATACATATATACCTGGTCCAGCTCGTCTCGTGTCGATGAAACTCTTGATCTCCTGCCCTACGACGCCGTACTTCAATCCTTGACCCGAGCCGATAACACGAGTGGCATCGGCCGCGCTCGACACGTTTATTTGCAGAGGACATCCTTTCAATTGTCGGCCATTCCATGAGACGGTCATCAATAGAGGATCCGTTGTGAATGGTGTGTAACTCGCGCGATAAACACTGTTCCCTTTAAAGGCATAAAATAAAAAGTTGTGTCAAAACAGCGATAATTTTTAAATCAAATAGAACTATCTATATCCTATATGAATTATCTTTATATAATACGAATTACTATATACACAACACATTAATAGTTCTGGTACAAAAATTTAACGCTCGTGCACACATATATTCTCTGCGCTCTGTTAAATTTCGTGAACTAATATATAAAAGCACGAAAGCATGAGCCACATTCGTCTCCTAGATTCCGATTCCAAACAGACTGAAATACTTATATATATATAAAACATTTACCCAAATGCTGTATATCCACGTCTACTTCGTTCGTAGGTGAGAATATCTGGACCTGAGGTGTACCGGTGCCTGCCTGGGAGCCATCAATCGTAAAACTGACCTGTTCCCCACACTTTGCCGCAGTCAAGCCCCGACCTCTCAGCATAACACGGCTCGTATCCTGCGCCGCTGTCGACTGCAGTAATAGCGTGTAGAAAGTGTAACCAGTTATATTACAGAATTTTTTATTCGCATTTATAATTGAACGATTATGCATTATACAAGTGGTCGGCTATGTGTGGCGCGGCTTATAGATATACTGACTTCGGTTTCCGGAGCAATAACGAGCTTCGGTGCGCCGGGAAATGGTACGCCGTTGAACAGTATCTCCATATTGTGCTCGCCCGCGCTGACCTGGGGCATCAGCATCTTGAGCCTGTTGTTCGAGGTCATCTCGAAGCTGAGGGGCTGGTCGTCTATGTTGCCGCTGAGCTCGCCTGGGCCCGCCTCCGCCGTGTCGAAGCTGATCTTGCTGCCTGGGCTCAGCTTGAGTCGGCCGAGCTCGTCGCACAGCGCCGTCCAACCGCCTGCGGATCCAATCACCATAAGTCATCCTTTATATTATTTATACACAGTTAAGCGTAATGAAGAAGACCAGTGTCTCGTATACCGACCAATGACGCGGAGATTGCGGGTGTCGATGATCTTGGGATGCCAGGGCGAGCCGGGCAGCTGTTGTCCCGCGCAGACGACCCTGACGTCGAAGACGCCAGGCTCCGTGGGCACGTAGGAGACGCTCCAGGTGCCGGGACTGGCTCCTGCCTCGACGCTCGGCTTGGCCACACTGTCCGGCCCGTCTACTTGCACCGCCGGCGGACTCCTACTACCCGTGACGAGGAAGTGAGCGGCTTTGCCCACGTGACCCTGGAGCAAACCCTGCCCCTTGGCTCGGGCCTGTCCCAGTGCCTCGGCGACGCAGACGAGGGGACTGCCCGGCACCGGACAGCCGCCGTAGCTCACGTTAATGACGTAGGAGCCGGCGACGCTGGGCGAGAACTCGACCATCTCGCCGCCGTCGTTGAGGGGCGTCACCTGCAGCGGCAGCTCCTGGCCCAGTGGACTCGTCGCCGTGACGTCCAGCTCCGCCGCTCCAGCCTCCGACTTGCCGACTGAAAGCGTATACGATCGTGCAGTGCAGTTGTGCTGCGGTATATAGTGTACGTATCGGAGCGAGTGGTGCAGCCTTGAACGGGAGAGGCGCGCGGCGTTATTGTGCCAGGCAAGCCTTACTTTCGCTCTCTCTCTCTCTCTCTCTCTCTCTCTCTATCTCGCTCTGCGCGCGGTCACTGACTCGCTTTACTGTGCTGCAGATGCCAAGAGAGAAAGAGATAGAGCGGATACATTATGTACATTTCTCGGGCGCGCGGTGGAACTTAATAGATTATTATAGAGGCGCGAAATTCAGGTATGCCGGGGCTATGCCGGAGAGAGGCATATCGAGGAAGGAGTGGTGCAGCCGCCGCTGCCGCCGCCACGTCCTTGCAGTGCGATAATGTTACGTGAAAAGTAGCCGTGGGAGTGGCGATAGATGAAATTTACAGAATCTCGTTCTGATGTAGGGGACGGTTCAGAGCCGGCTTTGGAGACACCGTTTTGAAAGCTCGTCCATATATATCGTGCATATGTATTACGAAACGATTGTGCGATCAATTTCTTTATTTGAGACTCTTGTTACTTCTTAAATTTCGTTCGAAGATGGCTTAAGTGAGGATTTGTAAAAAATGTTGATTTCTGGAAAATTTTAAGACTCATTTGTAATTCTATAGTAAGTACATTTTTTGATACGCGGTAACGAATGATGTAAGAAAGTGAACATATTTTGTTTGGAAACTGTGAATGCAAATATGTGACACATCGATGACGTAGCAATATTTACAAGATTAATCAAAAAGTACATGTGTGTCTGTACTTAGTGATTATGACGCACAACTTTTATTTAAAAGTAATACTAATAAATTACAAAGAGTCCGATTGAGATATTTACATTCTGAAATATCTTATGTAATGCGCTCTATTTATCAATGAGTATGAATATCGGATATTTAGAAAAGCAACACACTGCTATGGTAGGCTAATTATGAAATGGGTTACGTCAACACTAATTGCAAGGGATTTATAAAATGTATTAACCGGTTTGTGTTATGGTCATATTTTAAAAATTTCTAACATTCGGTTAAACGATTGTGTTGGAGTTATCTAAACGCGATAAAAAAATTGAAAATATACGTCGAAAAAATTGTGTATGTATAAATTTTAAAACTATGTATAATACTTTTTTATCCGATTAGAAATAATTTAGAGAACAATGTACAAAAAATGTAATAAGAATTAACAGCATTACAAAATATAAATATATGATTAAATGAATTAAAAGGTGTTAAAATATGTTTGAACTGTCACTTTGGAATTCGTTCTATGGAAATATGTCTAATTGAGACAACAACTATTTAAAAATTTATAGAAATTGTAAACTATTCAAGTTTTTTAGCTTATGAACTGTCAATCAAATTGTGGCACATTTTCGTATAATTTAATATTTATGGAAATATTTAGTTTTTTTACAGACTTATAATTGTCATAAATCTGTAAAATAGCTTTTCGAAATAAATAAAGATAAATATTATAATAAAATAACTTACTTTTGAAGGCAAAATGATCGTGAACCGAAATAGTTACAGGTCCTAGCTCTTGCAGTTTTACTTTGCTAGCATCGAATGCTTGGCAGAAAAATGGCGATCCAAGAACAGGTTTAGCTCCGTGCAATACATCAATTTTGTAAGTGCCGACCGAGTTGGTTGTAAATTCTGCTAACAAATTTCCATCGCGATGTTGATAGCAACGCACAGGGACAGCATTGCCTTGTGGACTGCTGATAACGACGTCAAATTCTTTGCCCGGACGTCCGAGAGTTTCAATAGAAAAAGATGTAACTTTGCCGATACATGATTGATATAGACCCAGTCCAGTAGCGGTAACTTCTCTGCCACCCGTTGGACCACGTACTGCTATCTCAAGAGGACTCCCTAAAATTATTATTTTATTTATTAAGAAAATCTTTTCATTTCTCATGTACTAAGATTTGTGATAAAGTTGTTATGCCTTGAATGTGTATATCGTTATATTTTATGTGTACTCGGTGAGGCGTTGCTCGAGTCGGATGAAAAATAATTTCGTAGACTCCATTGTCTTTTTCTCGAACAAGACTGTCTACATCTGCACCTCCAGAACGTACGTGAACAGTAAGCTTTCCAGGTCCAGCTTCCTTTGGCGCGACAACTAAAAAATGTATAAGATTCAATAAGTATACTAATTCGTTATAATTAAACAGCATTTTACGAAAAAATTGCGCACCGATAATGGTTCCAGGTCGATGACATATTGCATCGGATATTTCCTGGATCATAACTTTGCTAGGATCGAAAGCTTGTAGAGTTTGGGAACTGATGATTTTGGAGCCTTGACTAAATGCAACGGTATAAGTGCCAACGTGCCTTGTCCTTATTTCAACCCGATGTAAATTGGACTCGAGTTTCGTTAAATTGCAAGGAATAATGATTCCGTCAGGTCCTGCAGAGAAGTAGATAAAAAAAATAATTAACTGTACTTCAAATATGAAACAGTATATTTAAAATAAAAGAAATTAGTGAACTTTAAATTTACCTGTCACTTCAGCAGTTACTGGGCCACTTAAGTCTACCATATCCAAGTCCATGTATGCAGTGTTCCCAACTCTAATCATAGATGGTCCATCCAAAATACTACCAACAACTGGGCACTTGAAAGGACTTCCTAAAATTACGAAATTGAATGAAATTAGCTCCGTTTTAAAATAGACACATGAATAAATTTATTTATAACAATATTAGTGATAAGCTACCGGGTACGTTATCGTCGTTGAAACTGATATTCACGTAATGAGTACTGGACGTTTGAGGTACAAACGTTACGTCATAGAGACCACGAGCACAGGCCACCACCTCAGCCTTTACGGTGTTGTTTTCGGTACTGACAACCAACTCCAAAGTTCCTTCTCCAGCTTGAGCGGCATCCACCGTAAAAGTCGTAGCTTGGCCCAATACGGCTTCGCTCAAACCTGAGACGTGGACCTACATTTAAAAACAAACCGATTAAATCAATGCATCATTTGGTGTGATTCCGTTTCATTTTTAAAATTTATAAAAACTTGGATATCCAGTTCTTCATTTAAATAATTTAAATTTTACACACCTTAGTAACGTCGTAAACATTGCAAGCGAAGGGAGAACCTTTGATAGGTTCAGAGTCAACCAGTATACTGATGTTATGCCTGCCAACTTCAGTAGGCGTGAAGCTAATCTTGTACTTGTGCTCTATGGGTTCGATTGTGATCGGTAGGGCAATGTTTGAAGGTGGCGTGACGATAACATCGCACTTGGTCGACGGCGCTTGAGGATCGACGACAAAGCTTATCGTCTGTTTAACAGCAGCCATCTTCAAATTGTGACCCGTTACGAGAGCTTGGCCAACGCCTAAAACTTGGCAAGTGAAGGGCGAGCCAGGCACCGGCTCCCCGTTGAATCGTACACTAAGACTGTGCAGCGCGGCTTCTTGTGGTTTGAAGTTGACTTTGAATTTCGCGTTTCCCTCGCTCTGCACGAAGTTTGGCACATTCTTACCGTTGACCGCGACTATAATCTCGAGGTTCCCTGCGCCGGCTTGACTGGCATTAACTGTAACATATCGTGATCTCATTAACTAAGTTGTTTAGTTTTCATATCTATACTTATAATTGACGAAGAGTTGTACTCACTGCTGAAGAAAACTGGCTTGCCGACGATTCCGCTGTTGATGTCGGTCACCTTGACTTGATCAGCATTGTAGGCTTTCACAAGAAAAGGACTACCTTGAACATGGACGCCGTTCAATTTCACTTGAACGCTGTGATCACCTGAAAACATCAAGAGATCGATTGAATAAGTAAGTGCTTACTTATAGGATCAAGATTTATCATAATATTCAATATCATCACAAGCTTACCAACGTCTTTGGGAGTAAAACCAGCGGTATAAGATCCAGTTCCATTTTGTTCGATGGTGGCGGGCAGACTCTCCCTTGTTGGTGTAAGAACCTCAACCGTTGGCTTCGAATCAGCCTCGATGACGAAACTCGCGACTCTGTTGACCGACACCTTCTCCAGGGCTTCGGTAACGAGAACTTTGGCCGTGTCGCTAACCTTAACAACAGTAACAACAAGATGAAATTCATGGTATGGATGGATTAACAACGAGAGAAATGGACTGTAGAGATACCTGGCATATGAAGGGACTACCTGGAACATCTTCGCCGTTGAAGCGCAAGTCAACGGTATGGACCATGGACTCGCGCGGCGTAAAGGATATGGCGTAGGTATGTGGTCCCTGAGCCTGTGCCGAGGTCGTAACTCGACCGCCGTTCACCGTCACTTCCAGATTCCCTGGTCCCGCTTGGCTCGTTTCCACTTTAAAACCAGCAACATTAACATTTGATTCGCTCGAGGCACGAACGTCAATTCTCAACTCAATGTTTACCCAAGAAGGTGACGGGCAATCCGATAACTCCTCGCTTGACATCTTTCACCTTGATAGCAGCGACATCGTAGACCTTACAGCTGAAGGGACTGCCGAGAACGGGCATGTTTCTATGGCTAACGGAGATCCTGTGCTCGCCGACGATGCGCGGCGTGAAAGCAACCGTGCAGGTAGTGTCTTTGTTATCGGTGACTTGAGCTGGTACGGCCTGTCCGTTGGGTCCTATCAAGTCCGCAGGTTTGGTTGTTAGTCGTTTAAATTTAACCAATTATACACTCGGACGTAATAACCGTTAATTTTGTGGGGGGGCAGCTCGTCGACATTATTCGTTTTCCTTCCGAACACTCCAAATTTCACGCGGCATCTCAATTTCCATGTTTCGATATAATAAACAAGCCAAGTACGTACACGACCAAGCGGATATCATTTGGATCAAAGCGTTAATTTTCCTGAATTTTCAATTACGCGCTCTCGTGTGCAAGTTATCTCTCATTAATTTCGAAACCTGATTTCTTTCACACGAGAATGCGTATTGAAAGGCATTTACAAAGCATTCGTCTCGTATATTCCAAGATCTTATTATGTTAAAATGAAATCAAGAGGGAACAGGATGATTACACCTAGTTAATTATTAATGTAAACGACTTAGGCACATAGACCTTCAAGGCACTCGTTCTAATGGGCTGGGGTTATTACACTATGTATGTATTATAAATAAGTTATATGGCATCGGAGTTATACGTCAATTCATATAGGCGAAATTATGTATATAAATGGTTGCATTAGTTACATGCCGAGCTCCACAAGCAAATAGCGCCGCATTTAATCAGCCGCAACTGGTATAGTAACTGGTAATAGCGTAGTACTTATAATTAGTTAATAACTATTAAAAATGCACTTAATGAAGAATTAGTGAGGGCTCGCTTGCACCAATTAAAGTATATAGGTAGTTGCGAAAATTCGGTAGTCGGAATGTAAGAATGTGCTACGGGATGAAGATTATATATATATATAGTTAAAGGATGCAAGGAGGAGAAACTATTGATTGGGTTAGTAAACTTAGAAGAATAGTTAAAGTAGATAAAGTAACCCATACCCATCACCGCTTAATAATTTATTTCTTGTGCATCCGTTAGAACTGCGTGGTTATTTATGGTTAGAACAACGAAAGATGAAATTGTTCAAAAGGTGTCTAGTAATGTCGTAGTCTGAAAGCTGGCCGACCTGTAACAAATAGAGAAGAAAACTGCTCTGAGGGTCACGGGCTACTGTGCCAGACAGGAGTATACGTATAACACACAGACAACAACAAAAACATAGATATGGGATAAAACAACACAGGTGCACATTGATACACAAACAAGGTAGTAGACAGAGAAATTAGACAGTGACGAGGTGGAGAAGGAAGAAGAAGCGAAGAGGTACGGTACCTTCAACGTTAACTTCCAAGTCCTCCAAACTACCGACGACATTGCTGAGTGTGAGGGCGCTCTGTCTGCCGAGAGGGGCGCTGCTGAGGGCCTGTCCGCTGACGGTCACGTGGGCATCGGGCGCCACACGGGCTATGATCGGGCAGCCGGGCACCGTGCGCTTATTGAAGGCAATGTTGACGAGATGCTCGCAGGCCTCGAAGGGGACGAAGCCAACGGAGAATCTGGCGTTGCCCTGGGGCGTCACCTGAGTCGGTATGTTCTGCCCTCGAGCCGATATCGTGATCTCGAGGTTGCCTTCACCAGCTTGGGACGCGTCGACGCTGAAGTGCTGGGCCTGACCGACACTGGCGCGACCCACGGACCCGATGACCACGCGCTCAGCGTCGAAGGCCTTGGCGAGGAAGGGCGTGCCGTTGACCGGGTGGCCGTTGTACTCGACACTGATGGCGTGTACGCCGACCTCTCGGGGCGTGAACTCGGCGGTGAAACCCGTGTGTATGTCACCGGTGACCTTGACGGGCAGCTCGTTAGCCGGTCCACGTACCGAGACGGCGAGCTCGGCACTGCCACTGCCGTCGACCGACATGTGGAAGCTCGCGGGCTCCGAGACGGGCAGTAGCTCCAGATGGGCAAGGTTCAGGCTCACCCGACTCGTGTCAGACACGAGACAGATGAACGGACAGCCCGGCACCGGCTCGCCGTTGAACTTGATGTCGATGTAGTGAGGCTTGGCCACCTCGGCTGTGAACGACACCAGACAACGGCCACCGCCTACGACCTGGACGTGGTTCGGCACCTCGCCCTCGTTGATCGATATCTCCAGTTGGCCCTCGCCCGCTGCGCTTGCGTCCACTGTCGACAACAAAGCGCGCGATTACATTCCAGCTTACGTTATATATATATGAATCATATGCGATTCTGTAAACTTGAACGAATACCGCTCGTAATTTGCATAATCGCGAGGATAAACCGGTTTTTGCGGTATGTATATAACATATATATATATGCGCGACCGAGGAGCTAATTAAGTCAACAGACAAAAAGTGACACTCCGCGCAATAAGCGTTGGAATTTGATATAAACGAAGCTGCTCGTGCGTGCGTACCTCGGAACTGGCAAGCATGACCAACGACAGCGCTCGGCACCTCGGTCACCTGGATCAGGCTGCTATTGTAGACCTTGGCTACGAGTGGTCCGGCCGGCAGTTTTTGTCCGGCTATGCTGACTTCCACGAGGTGACTGCCCACTTCCTGGGGAGTGAACGAGACCCGAAACTCGCCTGTGCGATTCGGGTCCTCCTCGATTCGTGCGCCGATCTGACGTTTTGACGGTGCTGAAAACGAAAATTTTCCCTTTAACAATATTGCTTACGTATATCGTATAAACTTTTCGAAAAATCTTACAAACACATACAAATCTATCGTTAACAACATTTTAATTGCGTCGGTTGGACTTTGAAAAATATATCCAACGGATGCGAAGTTATCGACGTGCAGTTTAGTCCGTTACCCAACATCGGAAATGCCCGCTCGATTCCGATATTTTGCATAGCGATTATTTCAATATCTAGGTATACCCAGAAACCATTGCGTCGCTGCGCGGCTCAACCACTTGCATGTGCTATACAGCTGTATATATGTATAGAGCAGGCGGCCATGCATATTATTCTGCCGTTAATGGGCCGCATACCGTGCGACTGAGAATGGAAAACGTAACGTCCTAGATGGCTTGCGCGTTATGTCAGCGCGCAATGAGAGACGCGCACGATATAATCGCGGTGCGAAGTCACACATTTTCATTACAAGTAAAATGATAAAAATAAGACCTTTCGCAGCAGATTATGGGTGTGTGCTCCACGAGAAAGATAGAGAGAGAGAGAGGGGGGAAGAGCGATACAAGTCAAATGAGTTGGATTGGAGTTACCGATCAGCTGCTCTCCCGACGCGCGCAGCAATAACGGAACACACATCCCAGTGTGACTCCTCTCTCGCGTACTTTCTCGGATTGGTGCACGCACGAGTAAACGCGGCTGCGTCGTAAGCTTCGTGTATCGTAACGAGCAGACGCTATATGAATTTGTTCATGAAATCTTTGCCATAGTGGATTATGCAATGTTCGAAGGATGCGCGCACGGAATGAAACATTTACGTAACCGATCATCCGAGATCCGATTCCATCCGATATGGAAAAAAAATACATATCAAGTATAAAAACCCACTTATTTTGCCTTTTTTCCTGCGATTACCTTTCGCGAGAGAAAATTATTGAAGTTAATTATGAGTGTGTGCGGTTACCAGATCACGTTTGTTATATTCGTTCTCACGAGTTTTTCCACGCGAACTCGTATATAAACAATGCTTAAAGTGCCAATAACTTTTTCATTTCTAACGCAGATATATAATAGTCAGTTTTTGTTTTCGATGCATCGAGAAATGCTCATGATAAAATTAGATATACTTACTCAGAATTTGAACTTGAATCTCGTTGCTGCTAAAGCCAAGGGCGGAAAGCTCGAAAACAGCAGGACTGCCCGCCGGAACCAATCTGACCGAGTCCCCAACCACCGACATCTTGGGACTCGGCATTATGCCCACCTTCCAAGGTGATCCTACAACACAACATCCAAGCTCATCAGTTCTTTAGTCTTTATTAAAATCCACGAACGTTTGTTTCGATATACGCACTCCAAGATAATCGCGGCTTACTTTATTCAAAGCATAATTGACGTTATCGCGGCTAAATTTTCTTACGTAAATGTGTAATGTATACAGCTTCGCGAAATGCTACTTTGTTCGATCGCTTATGTATTAGCTACAGGACGAATAAAAAAAAAAGGATTGTTATAGGCTATGCTGTCGCTAATTATAAACGTATACTCTCTGACTGTGCGCGACTATAAATAAGTTAATAGCTAATTTATATCCAAGAATTTGCCGCTGTAACGTTATGCCCAGCCATCAAAACTATACTCATTTTAAAATACTAAACCAAAAATTCCATCGAGTATTTTGCAAAGGATTATATTGCCGCATTCTAATGTATATCGAGTTATTGTTTTTGTACATTATCGTAGAATGCACGATAAACAAATTATTTACTGAATTTCTGGTATATATATAATATAATGTCCTTGCCCTGAAAATATTACAATGCAGTTATGTAACATTAACGTTTTTGTTTCTTTGCTATTGGATTATTATTAGACTGTTTATGGAAGAACACGAACCATGAGATCATTTTCAGCGTAACAATCTTACCTCCACCACTGCGCATACACGATATATGCGTGCGTGTGGGTGTGTGTACTATTGCTATTCAACTCCTACTCCAAAATATTTATTTTTCAACGGTAAATATAGACGTCGATATCGATCGTACGAACGACATTTTTATATCGGTATTTCATTAGTTCAAAAGAAGTATTTCGAAGAATGGATATGCCCCGGAATTTCGCTGTTAAATCAGCCGAGCGTTCACCTTGAAAAGTCAAGTTTAATTTTTGTTATAAGCATTCCCGACTGGTTTGAAACACATAACAATAACAGCGTATGAATATATGTGTCAGCTGCACGCGATCGCAATTTAACAATATTATTTTAGCATTATTCATACGCGTATCGCAACTTTATCGGTACGTTTAGCGGTCGATTGTTTTAAACAATTTGCGAATCCCTTGTTGCACAAGCCAATGAGCCACGCATTTTTTTCGACTGTTGAGAGTCGCGACACCCGATTTCTAAACATCCTGCGTGCCTTCGCAATATGCAGCGGATCCGCAGGTATCCGCTGCTGCAGGTGCATTTTTTTTTCTTCGCTTCAACTCAATGCCTCTCTCGGCTCGATGCGCTAGAAAAAAAAAAAGACGAGAGAGAGAGAGAGAGAGATAGAGAAGGAGCTGAGAGAGAGAGAGAGAGAGGGAGAGAGACTGTGGCACGCGTATAATGCGAGCTCAATAATAACAGATTGCGGCCTGGCAGGGAATATTGTTTAAGAGAATATACGAGAGATTCCAGCGCATATATACCTCGGCGCACAGTTTTAGACACGCGTATAATGTAACGGTAATCCGCAAAATTCACACTCACTCACACGCACACTTTACTGACACAATTATTTTTCCTTTTCTTTTTTTTTCTTTACCTTGCGGATCAACGCCTCACCACGGTTTAGCCTGAAAGTCCCGAAAAAAAAAAAAATAAAAAAAATAGGTACCGAATCCGCGGCGCGAAACGCGACACGATATATACACAAACACACACTGAGCGATATAACGAACGGAATTTAATTAAGAAACAAAAAAACTTAAAAACGAGGAGAGAGAAGAAGCGACGAGAGTCAAGCAAAACTGCCGAGATAGCCGAAGACGGCGGTTTCCGTGTCGCGTCGGCGGATGCTTGGGGCCGATCCCGTTTCGAACTTTCTCATCGGGCCGAACTCTCTGCTGCACATATTCGTCGATATTTATCACGCGCCGAAAAGGGATCTATGGCCAAGGGATTCGTTGATTAACACGAGGAACTAGGAAACAGAGGACAAGGGAATAACGATCGAGGTACGAGGATTCGGAGGAAGGGACGACGTCAGCAGATCGCGATTTTCTTCTTCTCTCTCTCTCTCTCTCTCTCGCGACGGCAGCGGCGGCGGCGGCGGCGGCAGCGGCGACGTGCCGTAGACTAAAGCCAGGTACGAACCGGCGCTGAGAGGCAGCAGCAGCAGCAGCAGCAGCAGCAGCAGCAGCAAGAGCGGACGAGGCCTTAACCGCCGTCGCGGCGATCATTGAGGAGAGTCGAGAGAGGGGCCCCACTGCGACGAGTTGAGCGAGGGCCCAGGACCGTAGCTAGAGATCGGTTAGGCCCACTTTGAGCGCGATCGGATGAAATTTTCTCTGTTATATAGGCGATCGGTTATTCTTGAATAGCGTGTAATATATGGTTGATTTACGATGAAAGATGCGAGTGTACGCGGGGAAATTCTTTTTAAATTCACGCGAATCCGCGAGATTTTGGGTTATCGAGGATGATTTCCATTGCACTTGCCACATCGGTGCTTTTTCAAAAGATGACGCCGCCGCCGCCGCCGCGGAATGTCGCACCGATACTTTTACTAATTTTCGACATGTCGTTAAAATTCCTAAAGTTTACAAATCCGGTCTTATCTATATCACTGTGGAAAATAACAGTAAAAACTGAACGAGTATAAATAAAATCTTTATACATTTGAACAAATTCAATTTATATACTTTAAATAAACTATTATATACAGAATTCTAATATTTTTTTTTTCAATTTCAATGGCTTTTCTGTACTCGAAAGTATGCAAAGTCAAATTTTTGCGTTCCCAATTGGTTTTACCAAATTTCTGGAAGTCCCAACGTTATATGTGTCATCGGAAAAATAGCACACACTGAACGACACGCTCGCTCATCGAGCTTTTCGTGCAGTGCAGCGCATCAAAACAATTAACCGCGGGCCATCTAATTGTAAAGAAAGCGCGCGGCGGCACTTTCTCAATTGAACTAAATCGCGCGTGACGCGTGTTTTTTTTTTTTTTCTTTTTTTTATCAATAGAAAGCTCATGCACTAGCGCGCGACTCTCGCGTCTAATCGATCAAGAATCGTACGAACCTCGGCGATCGATCAAAGCTGTGTGTGTGTGTGCGGTGCATCCGACAATGCAGTCGTTGAAAAATCCCGAGAAAAACATTGCGCACTTGTGTGTGTCCCTACTCACCACGACTGACAATGGAGGATATCCTATAGGATTACGAGAATTCGCGCGATTGTTTCGCAATGCTCGTGGCGGATAGAAACTGGAATCTTGGATAGTTGTATTAAGTATACGGAGGAATGTCGCATCACGTGTTTGTATCACCCATAGATATGGAGCCTGTATATATATATACACACGATAAAACGTTCGGTTATTAGTGAAAGCGTGTTAGTAGGGTAATAATAGGCGCACGCGTTATACCATCTCTGCAGCTCGACTTGGGAAAATTCCCGTATATATGCGGCATAAGAATATCCGCGGTTTAACTCGTGTATATACGATGGATATATATAAAAAAAAAAACAATAATCTCGAAAGTAGAAAAACCTGTAAACTTTATAAATACGCTACGCGTGCAGCGAATATGGATGTGATATCGCTCTTAATTGTACAAGCGGGGATCTCGAATGCACAAAAAGAAGAGACGGTGTAATAAGAGAGGGAGAGAGAGAGACAATGGAAGAATAGGATGCAGAAGGTGTTGCAAGGAGGAAAATATTTGCCTATGCACAGACACACACACACACTCACACACACACACACACACACACACACAGAGAGAGACGCAGGCATTCGCATTTGTGTGGTGCATGTATAGCGACGGCTCTGCTTTCCCATTGAAATCCTCGGCGCAGTCGGTCGGTGTGTGTGTGTGTATATAATACACATCGGCACATCTATGCCGCAGTGATTCTCAAATACGACGGTATTATACCTGAGGGGGGCTCTTTTCCTCTTTATAGGCATCCAGTTCTACTTGTGGACAAGTTTCTTGATCCCGACTCTCTTTCTCCTGCCACGGCCTCCCACCTTCTCTCTCTCTTTAACCCGCACCGTGTGTCATGCGGCAGCCTGAGCGCTCGGTTCGAGTGCCGCTCGACTCACTCCATTCGTTCGACATATAACTACAATATGCGCCATACTTGTTTTCTATACACTGTGCGGTTTCGCATTCAAATAGTTGCCCGGAAAATTGGTTAATTGGGAACTTCAAGTGGGACTGGAGTTATCGAGATCGGATGCTGGTACGCTTTTTTTTTTCTAGGATGTAGAAATTTTTCTCGAATGCGAATTTTTATTTTTAATTAATGAAACACGAGTGCAGCAGTTATGAAAGTTAATAATATTTTATCAACGCTTGTCTTAAAAATTTTATTATCTTTATAATAGTGTTGGAATAAAGAATAAGTTGGGCTAGCTAAGCTGCGATACTGACACATTTTTCCTGCTTTTATTCGTTGTTTTAGTTTATGAGCGAATTTATGGAACCGCAAACTATTGATTATATTTGATTGTTTTGGTGGAACATTACACGCACTATCTATAAATACGCAAAGCCTGATTACCTAACAGAATTCAACATTTACTATTGTATATTCATTTTAGAATTATTTTTACTGCTCTCCAAAATTATAATGAATTTACGAGAGAAAAAACAGGATTTAATGGCACGTTATGTATCTCGTAACTCGACTATATACGACTTTGAATACATATATACAAGTAAATAATGTCATAACAGGCATTTATGTAAAATTATTTAGCTTTGCAGATGAAATAATTGAATTTTTTACTCCTAAAGTATACATAACAATGAAAAACAATTCTATCCATTTACATTTTTCGCTTCGGTATGCAACTGTCTTACAGACTAGCTCAAAATTGTTAGTCTTTTTGTAAATAATGGAGTATAATCAACTGCCGTTAGACGCCTCTAAAATGCAAGTACCAGAAAAAGAAAAATTATTTTAATTATTATTTGTGTACTTTTTTACCTGAGAAAAAACACAAGTTTCAGATTTGAGCCCGAGAAGGTAGAAATGAAAATTTCACAGCACTAAAATTAGTCTTCATTTCTTTTATGTCCTTACAATTAGCTGCATAGTAAAGATGACACCACAAGAAATTTCGAAAATAAGTACTTTACAATACGACTGTAACGTTAAACTATAGAATTATTATATTTTCTGGCGTAGCTAATTGTTACAAATTTATAACATTACGCGATTACTCGATGTGCAATGTTGCAGAAAATATTTAACTCGTCATTTGCTTATAACGTACCGTTAATTACGGTAATTAGCCGAGCTCATCGATATTAAAGGGCGTATATTCGAAATAAGATATAACACGAGGTCGCAATGATGACGCGTGTGAACAACAGACGTGGACAATGCCATAGAATAAGACTACTTAGTGTCGAGCAAAATTTTTCGAGAATTGGGACGAAATCAATGCTAAGCGCAAATGAACGGTATGATAGCCGTTGCATTCTTCACTTATAACGGCTTTCGCATCGTGAATAATTTCCGTGCCTCTCTCGCACTCTCTCTTTCCTTTAGTCGCGCTATGTATCATTGATGTGCAGCCTACGAAATTATTGTTTTAAACATACAGAATATAAATTATTTACTTATTATTGTTAATATAATTAGCTTGACATATTTTTGAAATGTACTGCAAACATGTAGCAATTTTTTCATTTCAAAAATCCTTTCCTAGTTTTTCTTAAATCATACAGCTTAGTTTTATTAATCTACATTCCCGCGCAAGATTCCAGTTAACAGTTATACACGGAACCATCACTTTTTAAATATTCAGTTATGCAATGCAATGCGTATGCGAGAAAAATGCTTCTCAGCGCCATCTGTCGTGCGTTGGATGGCCAGTGATGGTTTTCGGCCAAAAATGCACGGAATGCCGATCTCTTTGAGCGCAGATCGGTCGAGGCCACACTTAAGATCGGTTGCTCTCGAAACCTTTTAATGACAACTGCATATATATCTTTATTTTAATTGGTAGGAGCTAATTAAATGTGAGAAAGCCAAGTGTCGATGATCTTGCAGTTTTTTGCATGCAGCTCTGACAACTCCTCGCGTCATCGTGTAAATCATCGTATATGCGATTCGAAAGTGAGAAAGATTTCATTTACAGATTGCAAAAGTATCCAAAAATTCCATTTTATAAATTCTACTAGCGGATTGAATGTCTGAAAATTAATCCTATCAATGTTTCTATGCAAAAAATGTAAGCTTTTATTATCGGCCATGAAAAAAATTAATGTTTTATAATAAATTTTAAAAAACACATACAAATGTTTAAATAAACATATCCATAATATTATGTGAGCTTCAAAAAGTAAAAAAAGAAAATTAGCTGTGTCGGGGTTCAGAGAGATCGATTCAGGTCAATGGAACAATAAACGAGTGCGTGCACGTGAAATCGCGCGTGTCAATGACCTAAACACCTAATAATCCTCTTTTCTACTAGACTGAAAGCGCTCACTTCTCTCATATTTTTCGTTATATAATACCTATTTATTTTAGATTTTATAGAGTATTATTAATTTTAGAACACTTTTTTTATAGAATAAAATTTAATTTTTATATTTTTTAATGCAATTAATGACTAATTTTTCTGATATATGTTGCATAGGTACTTACAAATCATATACATAGAAAATTTTTATTGTTTTTTAATACTTAAATATTCTCGGGTAAAAATTATTTATATATAATTATATGCATATAATCATATAAAAACTACCCTATATAAAAACTTATATGATTATATATGTTTATTGTCTCTATATAACTATATACGTTTGCATACATTTATATATAGATATATATGATCATACATAATTATATGCAACTATATATAATGTATATAACTTTCAACTCAAAAGTTTACGTACTTTCATACGCAGTTGTGTATAGTTATATATAATCATATATAATTGTATAAAGTCATATATAACCATGCATGACTGCTCATAACTGTTTACAATAAGCTTATGCTTTTGATGAACTATGAATAAAATAAATATTTTGTGTGTTTATGCATTATTTCTCACGGTTCAACATACTATATTGACCATATATATATATTCATATTTCGTCATGTAGAATTCTATAGAGACAATATCCATATATATATATATATATTTATACAACGCAAGTTTCTGGGATTTTGTTGGTTTCTGGAATGTATAAATTTTTATCAATTGCATAATAAATTAAAACCCCACAACCCCCGACCCCAATGATGTTCGCCTGCGGCGCCCGTTTCTGTTCCCGGTCACTATTGCGTATTAAAACACGAAAACATCACTAAAAAAGTAATTTTACCGAAAAAAGTCGTCCCAGAAACTTGCATTACACTCCGCGGTTTTCTGGGATATCCCAGAAACTTGCGATGCATAATTAAAAACGTCCCGGAAACTTTCGATCCACTAATATATAATTATGTATAGTTATATATAAGCACTTGTACATAATTATATATAATTATGCATAGTAAATTTTTCCCCGGGTTATACTTTACAAAAGTAAAAATTCGATTCCTGGATATCGGTTAAAAGGATCTACTTAATTTTTAGTTGATAGCATAAGTATGATATAGAAATAAGAATTAGTCTTACCAGGTACAGATTCGCCATTGAAAGTCATCTCAACCAAATGTGTTACAGCTTCGTGAGGAACGAAGGATGCTAAAAATCTTTGACTACCAAGCGTCCGAACAAAACTTGTAACATGGCCACCATTGACGAGAATTTCTAAATTGCCAGAACCAGCTCTCGATCCATCAACTAAAACGAAGTTTTTTCATTTATAAAAAACGCATTCAGTGGAATGTGATCGATTTCCCGGAAAAATTATTAAATTAATATTAATTTATTAATTTACTTTCGAATTCAACTGGTTCATTGATTACACCGTTTGGAATGTTCGCAACTTGAATGGCTTTGGAATTATAAGCCTGAGACCTAAAAGCAATAATAAGACTTTCAAATATTCAAGTATTATGAATTTTGTGATTATCTTTGAACTCTTATTATTTATAAAATAATTACAATCTACATTTTACGTTTTATTATAGTTCAACGAGATTTTTCAAAAAGTGATACCTGAACGGTGAACCCTTGATATGTTGTCCATTATAAAGAATTTGAATAGTATGTTCTCCAACTTGATCGGCTGTCACTGTATAAGTTTGACCTCGTAGAGTAGATTTTTGCACAGGAACAGGTCTACCATTTGGTCCTAAAAAAATAGTATAACATAAAGAATAACAAATTAAAATAATGCGTTTTAACCAATAATTTTATTTGCACAGTTTAAAGAATTACATACCAGTTACAATGACGGCGATTTTGCTGGGGTCAAAATGAGAATCAAGAGTGAAACTTGTCGGTCGATGTACAGCCAACATCTCAAGCGCACTACCAGTCACCATCGCATCTTGACTGGAAGACGTTTTCAGAATCGAAGATTCGTTATTATGGTATTTCTGCTTTTCGTGTATCGTCGTCGACATTTTCGTAGTCGCTGCCGTCGTCGTTGTTGCCGTCGTGGACGACGTCGTGTTCATCATCGAAGTTGATGACGATCCCATTAATTTTTCTGAGTCGATAGTATCCAGTCCTGAAGAGCTGTTAATTTTATTCTTCAGTATACCGCGTGAATTCGATAGCAATTCGGAGCTACTTATTTTCGGAGAGTAGGTGTACTCGGAATTGGAAACGTTTCTCAACGATGAATAATTATTGACTAATGTATTTTGGGTGCGGCTACTATTCGACACATTGTTTCGATAGCTATTGTCGATGGTGTGAGTGTTAGTCTCCTTTGAGTTGTCGACTATCGAGGAATTATTAGTTAGGTTTGCGAGAGATTCGAGGCTGCCGTATGAAAGAAGCGACTTCGTTTTCGCTATCGCGTCCCACGAATCCCGCCTTGTCAAACCTCCCACCATTGATGATACTGTCAAAGATAATTTAAAACAGAAAATTAATAAAACTTTTATCGATGAGAATAGTTTATTTGTTTAAAATATTTTATATAAATCTACCTTTCACATTGCTACTAGTGTCTACAATGCCGTTATCCATAGATCCTCTTCTATTTTGGAAATTATGATAATCTTGTTCTCCGAGGTCAGGACTGAAAGCCTTTTTCGATGAACTTTGCACTGTAGAATTTCCAAAGGTCATGGGACTACGACTGGGTGATCTAGATCGATAAATTTCTTTTGATTCTTCCTGGAAACTTGAACTGGACCAACTTGGCAATCTATTGGGCATTGGGTTAAACGAACTAGAAGACATTTCTTTGCCCTCGTTCAATTGTGACAAATTATACGAATTCGTAGACGAGGAAGTATAATGGTTATTAACGTATCGAGAGTGTTGCTGCTGCTGATTCGATGAGTTGAACTTGTCGAAAGAGTCTGAGTTACTCGTATACAACGACGGCGAAGGGGACTTATGGGAAGGGCTAACAGTAGGTTTAGCTCCGACATCGTGATTCATGCTCATTCCGTTCATCCTTCGCTCTAAAGACGACAGTTTACTCCGTTCCAAGCTATTACTCTGCGACAAGTTCTTCAAACGTCTCGAGCCTCTTTGTGTTCCGACACGTAACGAGAATGGCGAGCCTCGAATGTCAGAACCGTTGAAGTACACGTACACTCGATACTTGCCAAACTCAGCTGGTACAAAAGAAACGCGATATTTCATCTTGGCCAATTCCTGGACGATGTGAGGAACGGACTGTTTGTCGTGGACGATGTCGACCGTGATATCACCAAGGCCACCGGTACTGGTAGCGTCGACGGTGAATGAGAACGGCCGACCTGGCACTGCATCGTCTATGTCCACGAGTTGGACACCGTTCGGGTCGAATACGAAACAGGTGAAGGGACCGCCCTGGATGTGATTCCCTTTGTGAGTGATGGCTATGCTCCATTCGCCGATCTCGTCCGGCTGGAATGTCGCGACGTGCACCCCATCGTTCTCGCGCACTGGACAGCTCAGGGCTCGACCTGCTGGTGACCACGCTGTCACGTTAATGCTGTCATGACTAGTACCTGAGAATCAAACACAACGCGATTACATATTTTAATGTTTTTACATGATTGATAAATGTGATTTGATTTAATTAAGCAGTTGGCTAAAAAATACCACTCACCGTAGCTATTGACTAGAACCTCGACAATGGAACCGATTGCGCAGGGATCCATGCCAGGTGATTTGATTTTGGTTAGTGGAGGATGTACTCGAAAATAATAAGGACATCCATTTAAAAGTTCGCCGTCGTTGTACACCATCAACTGTTTAAAGCAATGATATAAAGTGTTGTAATAATCAGCTTTCATCATTATCTTTATTATGAGATCATGGAATTTAAAATTAGAATTATAAGAGAACGAAAAAGTACCTTATGCATTCCCACTTCTGTAGGAACAAAAGTCCCTTTTCCGTTAAGTCCATTCCACGTCAGTCTACAGTCGGATCGACCGTTTGGACTGATAATCTCACCTCGTACTTCTCTCGTAATGACTTCTTTAGAGAGCATTTCCAATTTGAAATGGGCCTATAAATAAAAGTGAATTGATATTTTAATAATTCATTATCTAAGAAAATAATTTTTTAACAGAATCTTTTTATCTTTTAATAAAAAAATAAAAACTTTTAGTTGACCGATGCCATCAAATTTTAAATTAAAAATTACGAAAAGAGCTCAAATTATTCTCACATCTAAAGGTGAAAGTACTTACTGGCTGATGAACTCTCGCAGAAGTGCTGTCGATGTGAACTGCGATTTGTTCACTCACTTGGGGGCGAGGCCTGACCCACTGAAAGAAAGCAGCGTACGCCATAACGCCCAGATGTTCGACATTCTGATCAGCCATATCCTTTGCTTTGAGTAATGGCTCCACCCCCAACTTTTTGCCACCCTCAATTCCTGTTTTAATAGAATGCCATGTTAATAATCGAACTGTTCTTTTTAAAAATTCGAGTAATAATTTTATAATTATAACCAATACCTTTATCGGACATCAAAATTAATTTAACTGAACTCGTTATTAAGACTTTTCCCATATAATCGAAGTTAGATAAATATTGTGTTTACAAATACACTAAATTGTTTTTTTTTAAGTACTTTCTTTGAAGCCGCGTTTTATCAGTTTCATTATCAATAACAATGCTTAAAAATACCTTGTTGCAAATTCTGCTCCCACGATGAAGAACTCGTGTCGATTTTATCGTAGGCTGGAGCTGAACCTCCCAAATTTCTAACGATACCACATAGCGCTCTACCATCGTTCCAATCAGTCTGCATACATTTTTAATAGATAAAAGCTATTAAAATTAATTGTTTTTCAACATCTATAAAGACCGTAGAAGTATATAAAATCAATAACTGATATACTAGTATGTTTTCATTTCTTCAAAATTATACTCTACTATTCGGTCATAGTAATATTGTAAGTCTTATAAAATTTCATTTAAAAATATATTTATTATTTGACAATATATCATTCATGCCATTAAAGATAATTCAAAAATTTGAACAATATATTTACAATAATAGGTTTGCTAGAAAACTCACTGTAAAATTTCTGACGGGATTATGAGGGAGCTGGGAATTAACCCACTGAAGCGTCGCGTGAAAACCTGGAGAACCTTCCTTCATGAAATAGGACAAATAAGTCATACCGGATAATTCGTCCAAGTAGGCGGAAGAAAGATACTCTGGTTGAAGTACCATGGGAATGTCGAATTCGCGCTTGGCGATTTCCATGGCCTTTCGGCAATTGTAGACACTTGAAAATGTGCAAAAATATTGAAAATTTTTCATTTTTAATTGCGCCACCGTAAGCTTGCTGACAGGCACAAGAATGAAATTAAGAAATCCACGATTGGTATATCTATATACACGAGGAACAAAAGGAATAAGGTTGTTCTAGATACATATAGATATGCATTCCAATGTTTTTGTTTTCTTATTCTTTCACGTGACTGATGGGGCCTGAATTCGCATATATTTAGATATTTTAATGTGCATACTTGTCATTGGGATCGAGCTGGCGCCAGTGCGGGAAAAGTCCAGGTCTGCAGTAATTCAACAGTGCACTGAGATATATTCCAGTATTCCAATCTGTGGTGAAGTTGTTCACTCTGCACTCTGGTAGGACAGCCTAATAAAATACATTGAAATAATCATTTATTTTAACAGTTTGATTTATTTGAATTGTTGATAAACAACGTGTAAATTTTTAATAACGACTATAAATAAATTATATACACTATTTTTCCATCTAAGATATGACAAAATTAAATTAAGATTTAGTAATTTACATGAAAAAATATTTCCGGAAAAATATGCACTGATAGAAGTATGACGTCACGAGATACCGTGTTTCACGCATTGAAATCTTGGACTGCCGAATCAGTTAGATACTCGTATTGGTCTTAAATATCGAATTCAATTGCAGATTCTATTTTAATTGAATAAACTCACATAGAAAATAAGAGTTACAAGTGTAAGCTTCTTAATTGCACATTACAAGGTAACAAATGACTTATACTATACTGACCTTTAGCCATGAGAGCATGAGTTTCCTCGGTGGGAATTTGGATTTACCGATTTGGTATCTGACAATGAGTGACCATATTAAACCAAGGATCAGCTTCAGATTGCCATTGACGATGTCTACGTTACCTTTAAGCAAATATATAAAATGGCACGTTGAAAAATACAGTCGTAAATCATTTATTTATTAGCGAAAATTCTATCCGCGTCTATAACAAGTACCAGATATTACGAAAAAAGGCTGCAAAATTGTTCATCCATAACAGTACTTTAGAGATTTAAAAAAAAATAAAAATAAAATAAAATAAAGAAAATTCTATTACTTGAATTTTCATATTTTAAATCATTTGCAATCACTGAAAGAAATGTTTTCAAAATTTACAGCGTTATTAAACTTTTTTAAGTCGCCGATAAACCTGAAAACGGCGCTTAAAAATTCCAAGGTCGTTGACTCACATTCATCAGAAACTCCAGATAAACATTACTCAAACTTAAAAATACAAAACACACACATACAAGAAATTCAGCTGCAGTTACTTTTTCAAACGGTACAAGTGAAACCGTCGCTATTTTCTCAAGCGTACCCACATAATAATGCTTCGAAAGCTTCCGGTCAGCATCAGCCGAGTGTCTTTTGCGACACACCGCTGGCTATAGTATATATATATAAGTATACACACAGCATAAGTATAATAACAGCCAGTGTACACAATGAAGCAAGATGTATATGTAGTCATCGGAAGAGATCGGTACACATGCTGTGTATAATTATATGCATAAGAAAAAAATACATGCTCACCGATATTCACGAGCTTGACGCCGTCAGCCTCGACAGCCTTGAGCACAGTCGACACGTTCTCGAGGTAGTGGTGCTGATTGACCGGTCGCGGATTCCACTTGGCCAACTTCTTCCCGGTCAGCAGTTCGACCAGGGCGCACAGTCTCGTACCGTCCCGAAAATCGTCGACCAGATCGATAACCGGTCCGCAAGACCTGCCGCGCTCCGAGTGCTTCAGATGCTCGTTCACCCAGTTACGGAAGGTGTTGGCCTGGATGTCGACCCAGAGATCCTCGTGGCCCTTGATCTGCATCCCCTTGGCCGCCGTCCCCTCGGCCGATCTCGCCACCAGGCCCACCAACTCGGCCGGCTCCAGCTGCTCCTTGCCTTGCGCTCCTACTCCCTTTTCCTGCATCCTTTCGCCGTCTGCTATATAACCGAGAGAGGAGACACACACGGTGGCCATATAAGTGTCAATTCCGCACCGAAAAACCGTAGGCCGAGGAGATTATTGTACAACACTCTCGGCTCGCCCACGGCATAATATCCCATACACACATTCCGCGCCAGCGTTACGTATACCTAAATCGTATAGTCTTTTCTCTCTCTATCGCAAGCGCGCGCGACATTCACACTACATAACCTTCAATCCGTTGCATCTCGGCGATCGAAGCATTAATTTATCGAGGACTCTTTTAACGGGTGCTCCAAAAGAGAACCGAAGAAGAATTATGCTTGGATATTGCGTTTAAAGCGAATCGGAGGATCTTTAGGCTTGGCGATATTTCGAACGATCGGTTCGATACACGTCGCGTAAACAGGTGCTTTTAGTCTGAATGTCGCGAGGGAAAATAATAAACAAAAATACGAATGTCCTATTATAGGTGGGAATCGAGAGATTCGAGATGTGTACCTGTCCAAACAGCAAAGTCGAGGCGAGGCACTGTTATGTTGATGTCAATGCGTGGATCGGGAATGAGTGTCGCTCCACGGCAGGTGAATCAGCTGCAAAAAAGAGCGGGCCATGAGACACAATTGTACATAATATACACCAGTTAGACACAATTTGGAGCAGAAAAAGCAGATAATTTACCGCTGCATCGTATCTTTCGTGAGACTAACGAGACAGTTTAGAGCAGGAGAACGGACTGCTGTCATTGCCGCCTCGCGAAACACTCGCGCCGTACAGCACACACAGCACACACAGGTATATAATCGGTGAGTTTGTTACTCGAGAGGCAGCAGCGCACGGTGAACGCCGATGTGTGGCAACTGGCAAGGTGCGTCCCCTCCTTTCTTCTCTCTATCTCTCTCTCTCTCTCTCTCTCTCTCTCCCTGTCGAATGTCTCTTACCGCGCCGCCCCCGCGCTGATCCCATGTCGCGCGATGTGATGGCATCGCCGCGAGTTGTCTGTCCGTGTCTCGTTTTGCGGGCCGCGAGCTCTTTTATGTATGTGTTTATCGCCTCTTGTGTTCGTGCCGTATATTTTTATGGTGTGACTCAATGCCCTTAGTTAATTTCCATTCTTTCCCTAACGCTCTTGCGCTCGACGGATGCTTGTATGGCTATTATCGGTTTCCCTTATAGATTTTGATACGTTGGATTTATTTCCATATACTTAATATCTAAAAAAAATCGTTTAAATGTATATTACTTGATAAGGATTATTTACATTTTTTTCAGCTTTCGCTGAAACAAAATTATTTGCCAGTTGGAAAAATTCGAATTACGGTCACTAAAATACGTAACAGCTTTGATGTTGCTTTTGGCAAAAAGGAAATATGTTAAACTGATAAAAGCAATGAGAATTGTTCTGTCCAAAACCAAGTATTTGTCATGCTGATATATCAGTTTTGGCATACCGATTCCAAAAATGCCATGCAAGTCACGAAGTTGCGACAACAAAGTCGTGCTATCTAATGCAATAAACTAGCGGCCTAATTTTCATACGTAACTATTAACATATTTTTATGCGATTACTTTTAAATGTCGGTATTATGAAAATTTGATAATCGATTTTGCTTTTTCGTGTAGGAAGCTTTGAAGTGATGAAAAAAGTCTATTAAAACATTCTTTAAAGGTTGTAATAGTCAAGATTTTGTTATTTATCGTTTTTTCGCGAGTGTGTGTGTGTGACATTCGAAATAAAAGTTCATAAAGTATTTTTTGGGGTTTATATATGCATACCTATATTTGATTTCAAAGAAAATCGGTAACTGATGAATGAAAAAATACTCCAATAATTCGTCTAAAAAGCGGAAATTCTCTCGTATCGCGTATTTTTATCACTTCACTTAAAAGTGCACTGGTAGATTTTGGGATGTTTTCCTTTAATTTAAGTAACATCTGGATAATGGAAATTATGTATAATAAGGGTATGCATGCTTCCGTACATTGCACTTTCAAAACTTTTTTTTAAAGTAATATGCGAAGCAACGAAATTCTACCTAAAGTCATTGACTGCAGGCTCTGTATAGATAACGGCTGCAGATTTTTTTCACAGAGGACATTTCACCGCTATCCTAGTGGAAATAATTTCTTCGCGCAACTATACTTATGTCAAACTTTGCCTGAGTATGTTCGATTCAAAAACTTACCACAGTTCGGTACAAGACATTCATCTGTTGAACATCTATTGACTTATATAATAAGCGGACCGGAATTAAATTACTACCTAAACTTAAATAAAATAAATTCATTATTGTTATTCCTAATATGATTTATTATTTGCAATAAATTGTGTTGAACTATGAGTAAAATATACGGAAACGTATCAAAACGAGAACTTTTAGTTTAAATTGTGTCACGCGATTTGGTTCTATTTTTTATTTTTTATACTGAACGCCTATCTATATTGCCAATATTGTATTGTATTGGTGGGTAGTATCGGTATTGTCTGCGTTGGAAAAAAAAAAACTTATAGCTACCTACCACGCAAGAAAATTTTACCCTAGAAATCGTTACCGAAGGCATATTTTTGTAAAATATAAGTAACTATTAACTGATTTAATCGAAATATATTTCATTTAACTTAAAATTAATATATGAAAACCGAAAATTTGAATATATCTTATGTTTTACTGCGTATTTAGTATATCAACTTTACCGTATTTTCAAACAACTACACTTACGATTATAGATTATAATTGTGCCCAGTTAAGTATAATAAATACATATTATAAGTAGGTACAAATGAAATTTATTTCATAAAAATTTTAAATAATTATATACATTTATATTTTATTTTACATGAACTCATAATAATTACATTTTCTATAGAAAACAGTGTTTCTGACAAAGTGTACTTATATATAACAATGGAAAAGAAAATATAAAAATTTTACATTTCAAATGTTTGAGGTAGCATAGAAGCACTACGATGTTTTAACTTATCACTGAAGGTACAAATATTTTATCTATCATTTTACTTTTTCTTTCTTTACTAATTTGGATTACAGGATGAATCCTGTTTAGTTAATTACAAAAAATACTTAATAGTAATTCAATAAATTAAATTTTAGGTGCCTTGAGCTTCATTGTTGACAGTTTATACTTTGTACTTTGTAGTAAATTGTATGAGCCATATGAATTAAATTTGCTTGATGCAAATGGAAAGTAAAAGGCTCGAAACAGTGGATGAGAACTGGAAAGTAGAAAAACAAGTTTAACATATCTGTATAAATAGGGATAATGAGTTTAAGGGGACGTCGGAGTCTCTAAAAATTTAAATTTCCCGCCCTTACTACATCGAAATACCCTCAAGGTTTTTTAAACTTTTCTCTTTAACAAATTAACCAATTGACTTGAAATTTTAGGAGATGATAGAATGATCATAATTGAAGCGCGCTCAGCCCTGAAATTACCAATAAATTGCGTAAATATAATATTTTTAATTTGAAATATAATTGCAAAGTCAGAATCATGCCATCTTTTGGATTGAATTGAAATCAGTAAAAATTTGGTATTTTCTTCTCTAGCTTCTATATTATTTTAGTTTTCGGAAATTTCTGGGCTGAGCGCGTTCTATTTATGATCATTCTATCATCTCTAAAAGTTTCAAGTGAATTGGTTAATTTGTTAAAGAGAAAAGTTTGAAAAACCTAATGTCGGTAAAACAGGCGACTCCGGCATCCCCTTAATTTAAGAAAAACCTAATAAATATTTTTATATACATACTTTGCCGTATCCAAAAATTTTGACGATTTTAAAACCGTGAAACGGTTGGGCTGGCGGGAATAATTTGGTTCCAATATCGTTTCTTTGCCAGTATCTAAATCCAGTATAAAATGGCATTTTTCGACATCAAACTGAAATTTTAATACTCAATAAATAGAAAAATAAAAAAAAAAGAGCTTGCAATTATATTTTATAACTTACATATCGCGATGGCTCTTCTGCATTCATATCGTTAAAATGGAGCTGTATTATACTAGTAGCGTTTTCGTCATCAGAAAACACTTGAGGCAGTTGTCCTTTAAATTCCGATTTTAAATACTGCAACTTCCAACTAAAAATCAATTAAAAAACAGCTGTTCTTAATAGTTTTTATTATAGGTAACATTTAATAAAACTTTTGTTTATTTTTAATTTTGAAGTAAAATTTTGTTTATTAATATCCTAAAATTTTTCAGATACTTCAAAATAAATGTAATGCTTACTTATTCGATGGGAAGAAGAAACTACTTGGAAATCTATGCCATTCTTTACCAATACAAAAATTAATATCAACATCTTTTGGTACTTGGCCAGTAGCACCTAATTTATTAGCTTCAGTCATTATTTCCATAGGTGCATGATAACCTAATCAAAAAGAATAAAGAAATATTTTTTTAAGAAATCTTAAATCATATGAAATCATAAATTTTAAATAATGTTATCACTAGATTAATAATTATGTAGTTAAAATTATTACAGCTTCAGAAAATATTGCCATTACCTTTGTACAAGGTAAATGATCTAGATAATCCAAAAAACCCACAAATAACAATAGCAGAAACCATAATATGAGTTGTATATTGCAAGTAGTGATTCAAAATTGGTTTACCGCTACCAATTCTAGTTCTAATAAAAAAATAAATTTTCTGAATTGCATCAACAGTTACGGCACCATGCAAACAGATTAAAGGGTATATAGGAAATAAGAAACGTTCTTCCTAAAAGAAAAATATAAATTTTATTATTCTGATACAGTACTAATATTATACAATATTTTATTTATAAGTATCTAACCTTATGAGCTTGAAAAAAGAACACTAATATCCATAGATATAGAGGAGCTAAAGAGTACCAATATGGTAAACATAATGCATGTCTTGGCTTAGCAGGAACAAAGCTCCAACATAGAAGCTGTAAGTCAAAAAATTAATCACATTTATAGTTGCAATTAAATTATTACCAAGATGTGTTAATTTATTAAAAATCGAAACTTACAAGAAACACAGGAGTAAGAAGAGCACCAATGAAAATAAAATTAAAATTAAGAAATCCATTAAGTAAATAAAAACTCAGTGGTTCCGTTCCATAAAGGTTTGCTCCATGAGAAGTAAAAACATTGTACATAATAATATTTAGCGGTGCAATAATCAGTTTTCCATAGTACATAGAATCAATCCAAACCATAGGTATAAGAATAACAGCTGCTGATATAATGACCCATTTAAAAAAATTGATCCAATCTTTTCTGCGAAACAACATTTCTATTGCTACAGGTACACTGTAAATCAAATACAAATTGTTTATTATCTTTAAATTAAAATTTTCCTAATTCAAAATACTTATTACTTATTAATGTATTTCTATTACCTAAGTAATGCTGCGAATGGCCAGCCAAGTAACGCAGAAATGGCTGTAGAAAATACAGCAAATTCATATTTACGTCCGTACCATGCAGCTATTGCAACAGTGCTAAAGTACCTAAAGATATAAGAAAAATTAATAATTTTATAAATTATATTTACCATTTAAAATGTTTATAAATAAATAGTAATAGTTTACATTGAAAACGAAGATGGTAAAAATGCTGCACTAGAAATAAACATTCCAGAACTAAGAATAAGAAAAGCCAGTGTTAATCTTGCAATATGAACACCAAATTCCCGGCATACATTTCTAAAAGTATAATTAATGATATTATTTAAAATAAAATGTACTTATATAGAACTATAGAATAGATAATATAGAATTAAACAATTAACCAACTTATAAAAGTAAACTTCCGAAAGGGCACAACCTACTGATAGTAAGCAGCGCACAAAGTAAAAGACATGAAGAGGATTTGGTTCTAACAAGTAACAATACAATTTAGCAGGTACCACGTGCATTAACAAGTATGTATAAGATCGTAGCGCAAATTGTGGACTATATTCCCATGTCTGTTGGCCATTTCTGTATAGGAGAAAATGTCCCTGTAAAAAAGTAAAATAAAATATTATAAATTCAAATTTTTTAGTTTGTTCTTTTATCAATGAAAATATTAAATATTCACTGACAGGTTCCCAGTAATTGTATGTTTCATCGCAATCTGTTATGTGACTCCATATAGCTGAGCAGAATCTGGCCAGTAACAATAATTTGAAGGCAGTGTCTCCTCCGGGATAAACAAGTCCAATATTGTCTGATAGAATGACATCCTCAGTCTTTTCTTGTAATCTACACAATAACATTACTTGATATACAATTATATTCAAAACATGACACATATTTTAGTCAAAATAATTGTTATAAATGTAAAAAACAGATTCTATCAAATCGTAATAAATTAATAATTCAGTTTTGAAAAAAAATTAACTGTAAATAATATTCTTACTTCGGTGGTTTTTTCTCATTTCGTTTAGAATCTTTTTTCGAATACACAACATTACGTTGACGTTGTTTAGGTGCCATATGAATTAAAATTTATGCAATGTAAATTGTAAGGAGCATAAATGTAATGTAAAAAAGTAAAAGATAACGCAATCATCAGCGAAATCAATGATATTCGACTTCTTCTAAGCTTCTAGGATTTTCATTTAATAATAAAAACTGTTTTTCTTCACCATTTAAACAAATTAAAATAAAGCATACGGAACCGGCAACCACATACACTACTATTCAATATAGCCAGCAAATTGAACAAACCATCACGCATTACTATCAGCTGTCTAAAGGTCGTCGTACTGTGCTGTGCGGCGTCAATATTCGAAGGAACACGCCCAGAATGGAAACGTTGCAAATGAGGCAGGAAGTGATAGAATAATACAATTATTATATGGAAAATTAAAAAAAATTCAACGATTAAAACCGTATTGTAAAAGACAGATAAAAAAAAGTTACCAAAGTCTTGTGTTTTATTCCCCAAATCTCCGTTTTCACTTTTCATTCAGCGTGTCAGGACCCTAAAATCGAACGAACGTAATTTTCTTTTTATATGTATGAATTTTTTTTGGTTTTCATACACTTATAGGTATATTTTTTCTTAAATACAGTTTGTTTCAATTTATTTATTTATTTTTAACATAAGATTTAAATCCTATCGTCTTAATACTTATAGATGCTTGAAAATAATGTTACTGTCCTTAAATTTGCAATTATAATTAGATACCCAAAATTGTATCCCTAAGGTATAAATAAATATAAAGAAGTATATAGAATCAAATTAAATCTCGATCTTAATTCTTAGAATTTTATTATAAGGAAAAGGAAAAGAAATTTATAGGATATTAAAGTAAAATAAACTCATTGTTTTCATTTCACATTGAATTTAATTATAAAAACATGTTTTCTACGTATATAATTATTCTATCACCTATTCTTAGGTGGATTTAGGCTGATTTTATATTAAAAATTTTGCTGAAAGTAGAATTATCAGAAGCACAAAATTCAGAATTAGCGAATGTTTAATTGTTTGTACTGATATTTTTTGTATAAATTATAGCATTAAATATACTGTACTAAAAATGATTTATTAACATTTTTACGCAACTGATAATTGTTGGAGACTTGAAACAAAATTTTTGTTCCATTTGTGAAATACAGTAGAGCTGTATACGACTTAATTTGATAGTATTTATAACAGATTAAACAAGTGTGTGTTTTATTTTACGCCCTTCGCTGACGTTCTCTTTCTCGTGCAAGTTCTGAGGCATAATCTAGTGGAGAATTCCGCCTGTAAAAATAAAAAACAAGATATGAATATTTTATACAAATATATAAGTATTAATTAAAATACTTAAAGTTGTATAATTAACCTTTCTCTATGCCTTTCTCTGTCACGATTTCGATCCCTACTGCGATCCCTGCTTCGATCTCTATGGGATTTTTCGCGACTTCGGCTCCTGTAGTCCCTGGAACGACGACTCCTATCCCGACTTAACGATCGGCCATGGTTCCTATCTCGTTCTCGGTCGCGTTCTCTGTCTTTCCCTCTGTCTCTTTCTCGGACTTTGTCTTTCCCTCGACTGTCTCTGCCCTTTGGTCGGTCTCTTCGATCCTCATCAGACCTGTAAAATTATTTCCAAAAGTAAATTTTTGATAATTTTATACAATAAAGTTATAAACATGATTACACTGTTAATGAATGGAAAGATTTTAAAGAATCAAAAAGAAAGTAAAAAAAATTAAATGGTGCAGTTTTGGGATACTACAAAAAAATTAGTCTTTTTATAATGATATTTAAAATTGTTTAATATTAATTTCAGTGAACCTTTGAAATTTAGTAACGTGATTATTGCCATACCACGAAGACGCACCTGGCACGCCATTGACTTGGTCGTTCAGCTTCATCCCATTGGGCATCGTTATCTGGAATGTGTCTTGAATGAGTTCGCATTCCATCGTCTCTTCTATTATTACTATTACTATATTTTCCTTGGTTATTTAAAGTTATAGATGGCTTGGAACCTCTGGAATTCCCTGTATTATGTGGAAATTTTTCTGCTAATCGTTGTTCTAATTCCTTTTGAATAGGCACTGGTATCCTTGGAAAAAGTGTCGAAAACCATTCCAATTTTGTGAGAAATTGTTTCAGAATATCTCCCAATTTCATAACTTGACCACCACCTGCTTTCACATCCATTTCCTCTTCATCTTCCAGGTAATCATCGTACCAGGAGAACAAATCTGCCGGTGGTTGCGTATACCTTAAATATCACAATAAAAATTTATTTTTATTACTTATAAGTAGTTGATGAATTTATTACTTCCAATTTTTTTTACTTTGATTAGTGAGTCTTATTGATCTTGTAGAGACAAGGTAATGTAGATAATTAAGTGTACATATTAGCTAATTAGAGAACAAGAAAATTCAACAATAAAAATTTTTTTATATTCTAGTATTTTACTGCCTTGACTTCTTACCTAATGTACATAAATCCTAAGGCCCGAATATATGGAGAATCAGGATGATTGATCAGTCCATTTAACTGCTTCCGTGTCAACCGCAATGTGAAGAGTTTGTAAAGAAGGCAATAGGCTGTAGAGACGATGCCGCCAGCGCCAACACCTCTGACCTGCATAAAACAATAAATTTATAACCTTCATACAACCTGATTAAGTCAGCAAATCTCACTCATATTGCAGTCAGTGCTATATTTGTATATATGCTTTTCTGCAATTTACCAAGACCAAAAAAGAACAATAATTCTCTTATATTTATAATACTCACCCCTCCGCACATGCCAGTTTGACCAGCTGTCTTGCGACTACCCTTTTCCCATGGCTCTAAGTGTGAAACTTTGTAATAAATTTCATCTATAACCTCGTGATAAGTCTTGAGCTCGTACAAATTGACTTTGAAGTAGTGTGAAGATTGTATATTTGTCAAAATTAGTGGATTGAGGTTCATGGTCCGCTCGTTTCCCCATAGAGGTAAAGTGTTTGATTTCTTTCCTTCTTTTGGCGTCGGCCTGCGCTCCTCGTCGCAGCCGCTGGAATTGTTCCATGGGGAACCTGAAAAATGAACGAAATAATCATATTAACAACTGCATTTACAATTCTCAATACTCCAAATTTACGAAAACGCACGGACGCGGAAATTTGAGGTTAAGTTTACAAAGCCATTTTAAATTCAACGATAAACACAATCTTTCGGGTGCACGGAATCGCACATCGAAAGCATGGGAGTCACTTACCGTCTGCATTGTCCATCGTGCTCTTGGAAAATGTCGCCTGTCCTGCGGAAATGATGCACCCGTCGATGCTGCTCCTTCTGCTGCTGTTGCACCCGCAGAGGACCAGAGAGACCACAGCCTTCGATACCGAATAAACGCATTTAATCTCGACAACTGCGTGTTCACTTGCTAAGTCACACTCGGATTATGTATAAGGGCTTCTCTATCGTAATCACTAATGTACAGCACGTACAATATTTACTTTACAGTTTGCGCGCAGCGAACGATAGTACACTCTCAGTAAATCACATTTATATATAGGGATTGTGTGCCTATGCTACGATAGACTAAATCAGACTAACTGATCAGCATCAGAGTTGAAACACCTATGGTGAAATCAGCGTTGCAATTTCGATTCTCGATTTCCTCCTCACCACTCGGCTATATGTTCAGGTACCTATACTACTTGCATCAGTTTGCACAGACCACAGTGCACTCTGCACTCTGCAGTCTACCTGCAGTCCATCTGCAGCCTAAGTATAGGTTTTCGCCATATGCGGTATAGGACTAAGGGCCTGCACAGAGGTCGAGGAATAAAGCACAAGACATAAGAATACCATTGTTGGTATATCTATATACATCGCTTGTTCCTTCTTGTGTTTCATAGATATAGATATACCATCAATGTTATTCTTGTGCTTTATTCATGAACTTATGTATGGGCTTGGACAGACAAAAGAATAAGGAATAAGAAAATAGCATGGATTTCTATATCTATGTATATCGTATATGGAAAATAGAAAGTTTTTCCTCCAAGTTCTTCTTATTTCTTATGCTTGGACACGGGTTAATTGTAGGGTGCATTTAGATGGAGTCTTATACTCTCTTATATATATATATATTATCTTATATATATTAAGAATTTAAGAATGCCAAATGGGAGATAACAATTGAGTGGAATTACATGACCTTGTTAATTAATTTAATAATTATTGTTAAAATGCATTTTGCAATGACTATTTACACAGGATTTATTAAAAAATAACATTGACTGCGAGTTTGCACATACAAATTCATAACTAAAATATTAATTTGATGTTGTTTTCAATTGTTAGGAATGTCGGGCTAGACGGAGTGGGATATTCAAATTTAGTGGGTATGACCTTGTAAATTAATAATAACTGCTGCAATGTATTTTGTAATGATTTACCATAGTATATATTGAAAAGTAACTTTAATTATGATCAGTTATATGCAAATTCGTAACTAAAACAATTTTAAAACCATTTATATTCAGCTTAATTTAAATCTCCCTCTTGGCATTCTTAAATTCTTAAGAATATAAAGACTCCATCTAAATGCACCCTGCTTATATATATATATATATATATATTACTTATATAAACACTTCAAATTATAAAAAAAGAACCAAGCCCGGGAATATTTGAAATTTTTGATCATATTATACATGTAATCACGAAATCGATTGTTCCGTAAATTAGTTTTCTCCTTATTTAGAAAACTATATGGAATAAATAATAATTATTTACTTTTATTTATTTATTTATTATTATATATACGGACATGAATGTCCTTTACATTTACAACCTCATTATGTTTTATAAATGATTCGAACCACAGATCAAAGAACAATGAGGACTATTCAGACTATTCTGCCGTCTGCGTCATTTGTAGTGTGAACTGCAGGGTAAAAACATGTATTTGATATATCTATATCTTGCTGCTGCGCGCGCTTAATTAAATACAGATATATAAAAACGTGCTTTTACCCCCACGTTAATACTAGCGCTACCAAACGACTGAGTTCATTTATGCATACCTAACCTATATATAGGTATTGTTCTCAGTTCTGTCTTCTGTCGCTTTTTCGTTTGTTTGACTGGAGCGACAAGACCAATCAGATAGCGCGCATGCGTTTTTTTCGTGTTTAGATAAGAATGATGTATTTTTTTATTTCTAACTTCTGCTATCAAAAAATACTATAAATCGTATTCTTGATATAACATTCATGTTTTTCACAGTAGATTTTAGTAGTGCGCCGTGACTGCTGTGAATTACTAGGTATAAAATGGGCTCATCATACAATGTTGACAGGAATATAGTACATTTTGAATTTCACATTTCTAATTTTTTACGTTTTAACAACTTTTTGATATGGTCTGTGTAGTAAGGAAAGAAAACTGTGCAAAAGAACAATTTCAAAGTGCGATATTTGTGTTCCTGCTTGGATTTAAACAAGTGGGGAGAAAACAGTGTGGAGATATACACAGAAAATTAAAAGAGCAGTGAAGTGTACCTGACAGAAATGGCAAAAGCTAGCGAAGAGGTATTTCTTCCGCAGAGCATAAAATTGCCAACTCCAATTGAAATTTTTGCTAATGTGAAAAATGCCCAAAAGTTTGCTATCGATATTGGTAAGATCATATTGAAATTTTATTCTACTGAGTTTTCCTGAAGTACTTATCAAATGCAGTTCTTGTACTTCTTGTAGAGTTGATTTCAAGGTTATAAAAACCTGTTTGACATGTAGATTATTTCTTAATCATATAAGCCTTATAATAATTTTCATTATGATTAATAATTTTGTAACGTCATTCTTATTATTATGATAAGTATTCTTGCTATTTAAATTTAAGCTATTAGTATTTGCTATTTAAATAATGAAACAGTTTTAAATAGATTTACACTATTGAAAAGAAAAATATTTAACTATTTTTGCTCAAATATGTTTTAAATTTTGTTTAAATTTGTTGAAACTTGTTTTCTACATATTATAATTTAATAATTTTTACATGCTTCTTATTTTTATATAGGTTTATCTTTGACCAAAATTGCATATTATTCAACTGTAAGATATCGCAAAGCCTTGTATCAAGATGAAGAAGAAAAAGAAATGACCATGGAAAATTGCAGTGAACATGCTTATCAAATTTTTGAAGGAAACAGGCTTCACTTTGTTAAGTTTGAAACACGCCACATAGAAAGTTGTTTGGACTTTGTCAAATCAAATTTAGTTGATCTGGAAAGATTTCAAGGAACTAGTATTCAAGTAACAGGTGGTGGAGCCTATAAATACACTCAACTGTTGCAATCAACGTTGGGAACCCAGTAAGTTTTATATTTTCATTTTCATACGTATTGCTTCGAATGATAAAATATTCACAATCATTATACAATCACTAATAATAAAAAATTAATCTGTTTGCAGAATTGATAAGAAAGATGAAATATGCTGTTTCATCAAAGGATGCAACTTTTTGTTAAAAAACATTTCTGGTGAAGCGTTTGAATTTGAAAGACATGCAAACCCAGAATATAAATTTCAAAAGGCTGGACCTAACATATTCCCATATTTACTAGTAAATATAGGAAGTGGTGTCAGCATCCTGAAGGTGTTATTTTTATATTTTTATATCAAATGAAAGAGTTTTTATAAAAATTTTTGTGTGTTGATCACTAGGTTGAGTCCGAGCAAGATTTTGAAAGAGTAGGAGGTACTGCCACAGGAGGTGGCACATTTTGGGGTTTAGGTTCCTTACTTACACAAGCCAAGGTTATTATTGACAATAAAGTTAGAAAAGATTGAAAATATTTGTATTGGAAATGATTAATAAATTTTTGTCCTTGTAGGGCTTTGATGAGTTGTTGCAGCTTGCTGAAAATGGAGATCATCGTAATGTAGATATGTTGGTTAGAGATCTTTATGGTGGAGACTATTCTTCTCAAGGTCTTGCAGGTGATGTTATTGCTTCATCTTTTGCTAAAGCTGTGAATTCCAATGATTCCCAAGGTGAGAATATGTTTTGATTTATTGAAATACTAAATTTAGATAAAATTTGGTATAATTTAACAAAAATAGGAAAATGGCATGCATAAATTTTGTTTTATTATTATTTTAGGTACAAAAAATTTTGCTCAAGCAGATTTAGCAAGAAGCCTACTCTTTCTAATCAGTAATGACATTGGACAGATAGCTAGTCTATACGCATCTATGCATAATATGAATAAAGTTTATTTTGGAGGATATTTTCTGCGTAATCATCCTTTATCTATGCATAGCATTTCCTATTCAATCAAATATTGGACAAAGGTTATTATTAAGACAGATTCTCCTTATTTATTATGAACTTATTCTTAATAAATATCTAAATTTTTATTGTTTTCACAGGGTCGAGTAAAGCCTCTTTTTTTACGACATGAAGGATATTTAGGTGCAATTGGTGCATTCCTATATGGAGCACAACCTGAGTCTGAGCAAGGCAGTTGGTTAGAAAATTATGCTGGATCATCTGGTTTTAAAATTGACACTAGTTCTACTCAATTTGGTATTCAAGTAGATCAACTTGAAATTGATCAAACTGAAAATTCTGTAGCCTTCTGTCCATTACTAGTAGATCCAACTACTTACAATCCAGATACAACCGATCTTGTTCAAGATAAGGAAGCCAGGTAAATAAATGGAGTTTAATGACTATGATTTTATGCTTATTTGATTGGTCACAAAATTTATGGTTATATAGAGAATACTGGCTTGACTGCTTTGCGGAATCTGTTGATAAAGTTATCATAAGAGCTATTCGTAGTCAGTCTGAAAGTCCAACTGCAAAGGATAGAGCAACTAAGTTAAAAGAAAAATATATTAACCGGTTACAATTCCTTCGTGAGCAACCATTGTAAGTAATTTATAATTTAATCACATCAGTTAACCTTCAATCAAATATTCATTATGATATTAATCATGTTATCAATCTTTCTGTGTCGATGATGATGTAAAAAGGTAGAATTAAAACGCTTTTATTTTTACGTCATCTTTGACTTGGAGAGGGAATTCATAATTTTAGTAAGTTTTTTGTATTTCAATTTCATACAATTCATGATTAAATGATAAATTTATTCTCTGATTTAATATCAATATAAATTTTATCTAGCGCTTATGGAACACTAACTGTGAGAACGCTTTTGGATACTATTGAGCACTGTATGAAGGAATTTGATTTTCCAGATCCTTACTTACAGGTAAATGTTTATTGAGTACGTAAACTAATGATTAAATCGCACGTGATTAAAAAATTAAAGAGAATATTTGTTTTTAGCAAAAGAAATTAGAAAATGAACAAGCAATTAAACATTTTCAAGAAAGGCTTGAGCAAATCGACAATTTGGAAGGTACTGCAAAATTAGAAGAGCTTATTAAAGGAGTACTGATTGGCAATATTATTGATTGGGGAGCTCAAGAAGTTGCGGCCTTAATGGAAGTCTCAAACTTTACTTTTGAAGATGCTGCAGGAAAAATACCAGGTATTTTTCTTAATATTTCACATTTTATACTTCTTTATCATTTACAGTAATTGTAAAATGAAAATTTTTATCTCCATCTCTCAACTCTCAATTTTCTGTAAATTAGACAGACCTTGGTTACAAGACGACCTGGACAATTGGATAAAGAGATTGCAAGAGGAACCGCCGCATCGATGTGCTGCGGTGTTTATTGACAATAGCGGCGTTGACATAATTCTTGGCATACTGCCCTTCGTCAGAGATTTGTTACAAAGAGGAACCAAAGTTATTTTATGTGCCAATTCAATGCCAGCCCTTAACGACGTTACTCATCACGAGCTTATCGTCATCTTAAGGGATGCATCTAAACTTTGCGATGTTATTAAATACGCCCTTAATGAAAATAGATTGATGGCAATGGAAACTGCGCAAGCTGGTCCTTGCTTAGACTTAAGGTAAAAGTCCACAATTTATTTCTTTAGATAACAATTTTTTTTGTTTGAATGCACAATCTTAGAAGTTTTAGTTAAATAAAGATACATTTTATCATATTTGTCAGTCGTTTAAACTTGGATCTTTGCCTTGCCATGATCAAGCACAATGTGGATCTCGTTGTGCTCGAGGGAATGGGGCGGACTTTGCATACCAATCTTTATGCTAAAATGAAATGCGAATGCTTAAAGCTCGCTGTTGTTAAAAATCGTTGGTTGGCTCAAAGATTAGGAGGAGATATGTACGCTGTGATATGTAAATACGAAAGAGAAGGCACAAAGACAGACACTCACAATTGTCCTGCTAGTAATGGGGAGTGCGTCTGTGGAAAAGTAGAAGAAAAAAATTCGTGTCAAAGCACTGATTCTTCTGCCGACGTGGACACAACTAACGCAGCTGCAACTGCAACTTGCGGCTGCAATAATATTACAAGTAATGTCAAAAATGGGATTCTTTCCTTGGTATCCGATACGAAAGAGGTATGAAGATCAGAATAACAATATTCGATGTATTTTTACGCATTGTTGGATGGTTTTCCAGCTTTACCTACTCAAAAAACTAAAATGTTCGGAAATTTTTTAACTTGACGCGCGTATAAAATATATTGGATCTATTCGGATCTTTGTACTTGAAGAAATTATGTTTTGTCCATGACACTTGGACCGTTTTTGTATGTAATATTTTTTATTGTTTAGTGACAACTCCAAATCCATCTTGACAACATACAAGAGAATCGTTACTGGGAAAAAGACTTCACTTGTGACTTTTGTGGTAAATCATTTGACAAGAAAAGTTCATTGCTTTACCACATTACTATTCACAAGAACATCCACGAGATGAAATGTCCTTTATGCTTATAAGAACTGAGATTAATAAATATTTTGTCAAATCTATTGTCATTGATTATAAGAATAAAATAGAAATTGTTTATATTTATGTTTTATAAATTTTAGAGACATTAGCATTTTATTTAGCATTTGGATTATGAATATGAATATTGCCAAAAATTTTTTTGTTTAATCAGCATACATAAATAGTAATTATTGTTTTTTTTTTTTAATAATTTGAATTAATAGTCTTTCTTATTTTGTAATATTATTCTAATATTCTACTAATTTTTTTAATGACCCAATCGATCATTATGCTTAGGGCAAAATGGTAATTAGAAAAATCGAAAAATATGTAAAGTAAATTTTTTAATTCGATAAAATAAAAAAATAAATTTACGCAATTGAATGGGAAAAAATATTTACGAAATTTTGAATATTTCTAGAATGAAAATTTATTATTTTTTATAACTTATTGTAATTATCGACGATTACTTTCACACAATTTAATAAATATAGGTATGATTTCTTATGTTGTATTTGAAGTATTTTTTGTAAGCATTGACTACCTTATAGTACATATTCATGAATAATAATCATAATAATAGTAATATAAACATTTTTAAAAATATTGTTGAGCTTGTACTAAATATTTTTAATAAACAAGGGGATTCTATTTGTGCTTGCCTGTAATTTAGGGTAATTAATTCCGCACAGGCTTTGGTGTACTTTCGGGGGACCAACTCGGCATATAGCCGATAGCGGTATATAAGTATAAAAGGTGTGTCTGTACTCGCATTTATCAATTGTTTCAGACAAAATAAGCAAAAAACTTGGAAATCAAAAAGTAAAAATAAATTAAAAATTTACTGGATTTACTTAAGAAAAAGCTAATTAATACCATGAAAAAACATTTTGAAATATTAACTTATAATTTTAAAGGCATCGCGTTTATTTATTTCCGGCGATACCAAAATTTTGAAATTATTACAAAATTAACTGTCGAAATCAAAATGAGATTTGATCTAGTTTAACTAATTTGTAAAAAAGAAAATGACAATTTTGTATTGATGAACTTAACAAGCGATATAGGCCAGAGTATGAAGTTTCAACCAATTTGTTATGGACACAGGAAGTATTTATATTTTCGTGCATTGCAACGTTCTCTATGCCGCTCTTGTGATTTTGCTATTGTAATAGATATATGCTGCTTACATTGCAGATATAATTTCCGTCTCACATTTTCGCGGCTCGGCTCGCGGCCGGCATCTTTTTTGCTTTACCCGTAGCGACCGTAGCTCATCTGCCCATAAGAATAGGCACAGAAGCGACATCTAGAAATTACGTGATCGCCTGGTCGGCGGTCGGTGATAGTCTGGTTGCAGTGCGCTGGTAGCACTGATAGCCAACTGCCAAGTGCCAACAGTGTTGGATCCGGATTACTTCCCTTCCTGACTCCTAAACTGCCAGACATTCATCCATCCCAATATTCCCAATATTCCGTGCAAAAGTGACGCTATATACGTCGCTACCCTACCCTACCCTAGTGTAGTTATTACCCTACAAGGCAGGTGGCGCACCAAGCTAACTCCCGTATTAGCGAGCGGGCTTTCCCTGACGGGCCGGGGTTCGCGTCCGACAACGGGCATTTTTTTTTAATATTTTTTACTTTTTATGATCCAATATTTTTTTTATACAATTTCTTTGTACTTACTAATTAATTTTTTAATATATGTACCACTACAGAAGCACAAAAATAAAGAAAAATTCTGCAGCATTATTTAAATTCAAAACTAATAGAAAAATGTTTTCAGTGATCTTGTTTACTCTTGATTGAATATTTAATATTTTTACCACTTACATATGTGAATTTTATGCACATGCACTATAATCAATCAAAATTATGTTGAGTAATGATTATCGCTTATATCTATGCTGGAATTATATAAGGTAATTGTACAGCAAGCTAGAAATAAGCTAAATTGATCAGAAATTAATGTATATTTCGAGCTAATTTTTATACGCTCGTGATGTCTATGAACAAGTACGAAGTTTGATCCATATCACGGTGTATAAGGTGTTGCGCTTAAATAAGTTTTTGCAGGGCTCTGGTTCGAATCTCGACCAAATCCTTTTTTTTTCTAATCCAAAGACTTCGTTTCGACTTAAATAGTAAAAAGCAGCCAATTTAATTATTAAAATAAATTATTTAAATAAATTATTTGTAGAAATGTCGTCGGCGAGCTGCAACCCGATAAAATTACCGTGAAAAAAACGCATACCTACATATGCGCACACGCATGCATATACAGTGACACACACTGCCGCGTGCGCGCACACACAACAGTTCTCGACAAAAAGAGAATCTATCTGGAGAGAAATACACATTGGGGGAAAGAGAAAAGATTTAGAATACACATAACTTTGGTGTATTCTGATTTCTGAACAGACTGTGGGTACAGCCTAAAAGCGTGTGTGCGAAATATTGAAAGAGTGCGAGGGAAGAGGTAAGATAGAGGGAAAGGAGAAGAAACAACGCGGGGAGTACCGGAGTAATCAAGAGGAAGCGGTGCAGTGTGCAGTTTGTCTCTCCCTCGCATTGTTTCGTGGGCTGCTTTCCTCGGTTTCGTACCCCTCGAGATAATACCGGCGAAAAAAGCAAACCGCAAAAATGGCCACCGTCTCTTACCACATCGCCAATCTCCTGGAGAAGGTGAGTTTTATGCAGCAAATCGCTGACCTGGTGAATATTTTTGCCGGCCAGAGGACTAAAAATTTGCGAGGCTGGAATTCACTGGAAAACCTAACCTCTACGTGCTGATTCTGTCTTTTTGGACTTCACATCTGTCTTTCTCGCTCGGAATATGGATATTTTCACTTTTATTATTATTTCTCTATTAATACTTTATTGCTATTTTCTTTGATCGGCTTTACGGTTGAGGATAGTTTTTCCAGCGATTTCTTATTAATCTAGAAATGCATTTCTGTAACATTTTGTCAAGAGGTGGAGAAAAAGAGATAAGATTGTGCAAATATTTATTTTCATAATATTTTGAACTTGTTCTAAGATTTTCTCACAGGTTCTACTTTAGATCTCTTGTTGTTGAGTAAAAATAACATCCACTGGCGATGACTGAATTTGTTCAGTCTAATGACCTGATGACAAAATAAGGATTATACATTTCTTTTTTTTTTAATTATGATTCCTCAGATCATGAATAAATTATAAATATATATTGCATTAACATTATTTAATATAGTTATACAATTTTAAAAATGTCTTTTATAGTAAACAAACTATGTACTGTAGAGATAAAAATATCTTTTTCAAAGAATTCAGTGTTTTTGTTAGTTAATTTTAAATCATGGTCATTGGTCATGCACATTACTTGTGTTTATTTCTATTATTTTAAATTTTTAATAGTATAATTTTATAATAATTAAAATCAATGTAAGTATTGTATCAATTTAAATATATATTGCACATCAAATTATTTTAGATGTCGTTTTAGTCTTACTATAATTGTTTTTAAAATAAAAGGAAGTATAGATTGAGGAAGAAACAGCATGAATATAAAATTTATTAGTAATCTTCAAGAAAATAAATGAATTAAAAATATTCTTTTTTTACTTTAATTATATTTACATTATTATTAATGGATAATTTAATTTTTATAGATGACATCCAGCGATAAGGATTTCAGATTCATGGCAACTAATGATTTGATGACAGAGTTGCAAAAAGATAACATCAAGTTAGATGATGATTCTGAGCGCAAAGTGGTTAAAATGCTTTTAAAATTACTCGAAGATAAAAATGGCGAAGTACAAAATCTTGCAGTTAAATGGTACATAAGTTTAAATTAATACTTTCTTATTCAATAAGGAAAATTATTTGCTTGCAATGATTTAAAATTGTAATTTTGTATATAATTAGCATTTGATATGACAATACCTCATAAAATACTTTTAAGCAGATAAATACATTTGATTCTTTATGTTCATAGTCTGGGACCATTGGTCAACAAAGTTAAGGAGTACCAAGTGGAAACAATTGTTGATGCTCTTTGCAGCAACATGGTTTCTGATAAAGAACAACTCAGAGATATTTCAAGTATTGGCTTGAAAACAGTTATTGCAGAACTTCCTTTAGGTTCAAGTGCTTTAGCTGCTAATGTTTGCAAAAGAATTACTGGTCGTTTAAGCAATGCTATTGAAAAGGTATGAATCAGAAAATTCAGAATCTCTAATAGTCATGGAATAAAAAAAGAATAAATAAATTTAATTATTAATTATAAGCACTTAACAAATTAACGTTAAATATAAAAAAATCAGTATATATTACTTTTGGCAATTACAATTAAAATGGGATGAGCATCTTTTAATTATATAATTAAAAGAATAAAATATTTAATTTTTGTCTTTTATAAATTAGCTAAAATTATGCAGGCTGAAACCATAAAATAATTTATTATGTGCTATTTCACAGCGTTACTAGTTATGGAATACTAGCTTGGGGTGGAGCTTATAAAATTAACTTATCACTGCTTCAAAAGGTTCAAAATAAAGTATTAAAAATAATATCCAAAAACAAATTTGAACCAAAAATTCCGTTGAATCTTAAGCAACTCTCTGGTCAAATAAATAATTAAATAAATTTATATATATTTAAAGGCATATAAATAGATGTAATTTTATCGTCGTTTAACAAGTGTATCGCATAATTATAATTTTTTTGCAGCAAGAAGATGTGCCTGTACAGCTTGAAGCTCTTGATATTATAGCTGATCTGCTCTCACGTTTTGGATCCCTTCTGGTTTCGTTTCACTCTATAATTCTGGAAGCTTTGTTACCACAGCTCTCATCTCCACGACAGGCAGTACGCAAAAGAACCATAGTCGCATTGAGCCATCTTATGACATCCAGCAACAGTCAGCTGTATAACAAGCTGCTTGATCATCTTTTAGAAGGCTTGGCTAATAATAAAGTTAACAATGTTGTTCGTACCTACATACAGTGCATTGCTTCCATTTGGTAAATATCAGTCCAAATTAAAGTATTATTTATTAGCATTAACTAATATGATATAGTTTAATTTGGAAAATAATTAAAAAAATAGTTATCTTTTTTTGTATGTCGCAAAAGATTAGCAATTAAAATAATATTACATTTGAAAAATAAATGTTTTTTTTTTTTATAGTCGGCAAGCTGGTCACAGATTTGGAGAGCAAATTGAAAGGGTTATGCCGTTCATCATTCAGTATAGCGAAGAAGATGATGACGAGCTCAGGGAATACTGCTTACAAGCTTTTGAAGCATTTGTATATAGATGTCCAAAGGAAATAACTCCTCATATCAATAAAGTAAGTCCAAAAATAATAAATATTTTAATGGAAATAATTTAATTTACCTTAATATCTCATAATATTGAATCAAATTGTTTTGATAAGACATATTAAGTAAAACTTCATCTCATTAATACTTATAATTAATCCTTCTTAAAAAAATGTTTTTCATTTTCAATAAATAAAATTCATTTATTCTAGTAATTGTAGACGGGATGTTCATCACATACATTAATTCCTGAGCCATAAAATAAATTTATGATCGATGTGATTTATATTATTATAACAATTATTTTTTATTAATCTAAATGATTTAATGTTACAATTACTACAACATAATATAAAATGATTTTGCTTATACCATTTACATAATGTGAAAAAAATTACCTGATTTTTTTGCATAGATTATTGAGATTTGCATGATGTACCTAACATATGATCCGAATTACAATTATGATGATGATGCGGCTGACTTGTCCGACGGGGAGGGCGCAATCATGGAAACAGAGGAGGATGGCGAGGAGGATGCTGAAGACGAATACTCAGATGACGACGATATGAGTTGGAAAGTGCGCCGAGCTGCCACCAAGTGTCTCGAGGCCGTTGTTTCTAGCAGAAGAGAACTACTGTCCGAGTTCTATAAAATCGTCTCGCCTGCACTCATTACTAGATTTAAAGGTTTGCAAGTTTTCTCTAACACTAAATTAAAGGATGATATTAAAAATTAATTAAGGTGGTTCTATTAAATTTTCAGAACGAGAAGAGAATGTAAAATCTGACATCTTCCACGCGTATATAACACTACTGCGTCAAACAAAGCCAACCACTGGTGTGGCCTTGGATCCAGACTCAATGGAAGACGAGTCGGGTCCGATATCATTACTCCAACAGCAAGTACCATTGATCGTAAAGGCTGTCCATCGCCAAATGAAAGAAAAGAGCATCAAAACCCGCCAAGACTGTCTGTCATTGCTTAAGGAACTCGTACTTGTTCTTCCTGGTGCACTAACCAATCACATACCAGCTTTGATACCTGGTATTCAATATTCTCTAGGCGAGAAAAATTCATCGAGTAACATGAAAATCGACACCCTGGCTTTTGTGCATGTACTTCTGTCCACCCATCAACCTGAGGTATTTCATGCCCATTTGGCTGTACTTGCACCGCCTATTATTGTGGCTGTCAGCGATCCGTTTTATAAGATCACAGCAGAGGCATTACTTGTACTCCAGCAACTTGTGCAAGTCATCAGACCTCATGGTGAGTTTTTAACAAAAATTTAATAGTTTATTAAATATAAAATGAATTGATCGACCTATTGAGCCAAAAGACTAAACTCATTATTTACTGTATTGGTGAACTGCGAAAATACTATGCAGTCACTTAATGACCATCACATAATAAATGTAAGAGTATAAAATTTGGTAAAATCTAAAATGAGAATAAAAATAGAGATTGAAAATTTTGGAAAAGAAAAAACGAGAAAATTTTTTTTAATATTGCGTTTTGCCTTAAGTTACCTACGCGGCTCATCGGTAAACCCTATATAAAAACGAAATGTGATAATGTGCTTGAGGAAGTGTTGCTTAATCTTTTGACTCGATAAATCAATCAATTCATTTTATATTTAGGAACAATTTCGAGCAATAGTCTTTATATTTCTATTATTTAATAGTTTATTACTTGAATTTTAATTTTATTGAGTTCTTAAAAATACTTTAAATTAGTCATATTTTTACTGGAATTAAACAAAAATAAGAAAAATATCTTTTATCAAATTATTAAAAAACTAATTTTAAAAAATAATCCTAATTTTCAGATAAACCATCAAACTTCGACTTTGCGCCTCTGTCTGGTGAACTTTACTGGTCTACCCTGTCGCGGCTACGTACTGCTGACATTGATCAGGAAGTGAAGGAGCGTGCGATTGCTTGCATGGGCCAGATTCTCGCACATCTTGGTGACACTTTACAGAATGAATTACCCGTGTGTCTGCCGATATTCCTAGACAGATTACGCAATGAAATCACCCGTCTTACTACCGTCAAGGTAATTTTTTAACTTCTAAAATTCTTTTTATAAAGCATTAAAGGCTTATATCGAATGTTCTATAAAGGTCATTAAAAAGTAATATAAACCATAAATCTTCTTTTAGTTCATTAAATAACCGCCATACGATAAATTTTCAGGCTTTAACGTGTATTGCTGCCTCGCCACTGCGCATTGATTTGAAGCCCATTCTACAGGATGCCATACCAATTTTGGGATCATTCCTTCGCAAAAACCAACGCGCTCTTAAACTAAGTTCACTGGTGTTGCTGGATACTCTAGTGCGCAATTATAGTGAATCTATTCATCCCGACCTCCTTGATAAGGTTACCACGGAATTACCGGCTCTCCTTAATGAAACCGATCTACACATAGCCCAGCTAACGCTCACTTTATTGACGACTATTGCCAAACTACACTCAAATGCGCTTCACAGAGTCTCGGATAATATATTACCAGAGATCCTTGTGCTCGTCAAATCACCACTTCTGCAAGGTATGATTTTTAATTTACTTATTTATAGATTTATGTGTAATTTGATAGGTAAAACGTAAAAAAGTAAGAAATTAAATATCGAATAAAAAGCAATCAAAAGAAGTAAGTCAGAAAATGTAGTAAGAGGCAATCTATTATACAACTCATTCAAATTAGTAAGTCCACTTATAACATCTCCCTTTTTTTTCTTCTTTTATTTTTAGAATTTACTTTTTGTTACGTATTTTGAATTATAATCAAAATATTTAAGCCAAAAAAAGTAATAAGAGTTATTCTGTTATACAATTCGTCCAAAATATTGAGTCCACTTATAACATCTCCCTTTATTTTATTTTTTTCTTACAACTTACTTTTTGTTAAATATTTTGAATTATAATTCATAAAATAATAATGGTTTAAAATAAAATATTAAGTACATGTTCATGCAATTATTCCAATTTTATTTTGGAGTTTCTTGTTTAAAATTTAAAATTTTTAGGAAATTTATTATTTACATTTTATTATTTACATTTTATTATTTATATTTTATTGTTTATATTTTATTATTTATATTTTATTATGTACATTTTATTAAATGAATCTGTGCAAATAATAAATTCAAATCTTGAACAAAATATTTCAAATACGGCTTAAAAACATTAAAAATGAATTAATGCTTCATTATAATTTTTAATCTTTTTATATAAATTAATAAGATAATTAACAGTGTACAAATATACAAAAAGCTATATTAAGTATTTAATAGTACGTTTATAATTATTAATTATAACAAATGATTAATTATTTCACTACTAATTTAAATATATTATTAATATTTTTATGAATGTTTTCACTATTAATTATATTATTTATTTTTTTTATGAATGTTTTCACTATTAATTATATTATTTATTTTTTTATGAATGTTTTCACTATTAATTATATTATTTTCAGTCCACTTTTAATAAAAAATAAGACATATAATTTAATAACAAATATAAGTTTACGAAAAGTTTTAATTAATATTATAATATTTCATCGTTAAACTTGGTAAGATATGTAATAAGAAATATTAGCATTTTTTTTTTAGAAAAAAAAAATGCAAAAAATGACGCCCGAACAGGGACTCGAACCCTGGACCCTCAGATTAAAAGTCTGATGCTCTACCGACTGAGCTATCCGGGCCTCTAGTAATTCGGGCTCTTATGTGCAACAAGAATTTATACTTTATTTAGAATCGCGATTTTGATATTTTTTCTAATATAGAAATTAAATTTGACCAATAAATGTGGACCATATTTAGTTTATATGTAACGCATTTTTCATATGGTCTTATACATGTATATGTATACACTACTTCGATATATATATATATATTTTAGTTTGATACTCAACCCGGCGCAGCGCTATATCCGCGCCACATGCATATGCCCGAATGTATATATAGGCTCCAATAAATATATATATTTAGTTTGAAGCTTCCGTCTATTTTTGCCATATTTTTCAAATTGGATCGTTATTAAAATTTTATTAATCAATTGTTTATTCATTGCAATTTTAATTATATTTCATCTGTTTTTTAATTTTTTGCAATCAACATTATCATAACAAATAATAATTATTAGTTGTATTACTAATATTTTTTTTTTTACTTATATTTAAACCTGCATTAATTATTTACTTTTTGACTGGCAGTCCAAGAATAAAAACTTGCTTATCGAAAACTTTGATCATGTAAATAATAAAGATTAGCTCATAATAATTAGATAATAGTGAACAAAAATAGTATAATCATGGTGAAAAGGCTATAAGCGGGTGAAAAGTGCCCTCTCACGAATTTCGCTGAAATTTTTTTGATAAATATTAAAATTCTCAAAATTTCAGCTCTCTAACCTTAAAATTAAGCTCAAAAATAGCATTTTTCGTTTTTAGACTTTTTGAGATATTCTTGATTAATTCGCCGCATGCATGAAACCAAAAATTAATTATTTTGGTGCAAAATTAGAAAATTGATTCGAGTTTAAAAATTTCAAATCAATTTTTTGGACTCCCTAGAGAGACATCACTGTACAAAAGTTTTATTTTACGCCTTTTTCGAAACTTTTTTGAAGTATGCTATAGGTATATATCAAACCTACCCGTAAAACGCAAGAAAAAAAATATTAAAAATTTAAAACCGTCTTAAAACCTTGAGTTTTTTTATTTATGAACTCTAAAAAAATTTCTTATTTTTTTTGTCAATTATATTAGTAGCATGAATTTTTTTCAGATTTTTTGGAATAGTGAAATATGATTTAAAATATTAAAAACACGATTTTACACCGATTTTTAGAAATTTTTTTCGAAAGAAGATCAAGCAGATCACCGATAAATATTTTCTCGACTTATTTTCGGTCAAAAAGGTGTTCTAAAATTTTTTCAATTGCTTTGGGAAACGAAAAATCGTTAAAAAAATCAAAATCCCGATTTTTGGTCAATTTTGGAATTTTTTTTGGTAAAACTCCAACCAAGCTAATAACTATTTTTCAAACTTATTTTCCACCAAAAAGGTATTATAAATTTTTTTCTATTTTTTGGGGAAGCGAAAATCATTTTATAAAATTAAAAAGTCGATTTTTGGCTAATTTAGGAATTTTCCTCCTGTCAAGTACGAAACTGAGCTTTAGAAAAAAGCTTTCTTCTCTTTGTTACCGACTGAGAATATGAATTGAATTTTTTCAGATTTTTTAAGTTCTGGAACATCGATTTAAACAATTAAAAACTTTATTATTGCGGCAAACATATAATACGAATTGTTATTATAGTTGAAACAAAATAAGCTTAACTATTTAGTAACGTTAAAGTTGTTAATTTTAGACTAGTAATTTGCTTCAAATATAATAGAACGAAATATTCTAATGTATTTTCTACTGGTTTATATATAGATACCATGCATTATTTTTTACATATTTAATATATATAATTGTTTCACATACCTATTTCTATTAAATGATTGAGAAGAATACTCATTTTTCAAAGTGACAACTATAATCCAATTAATCGTTAATAAAAAAATTAATAAAAGTTAATAAAAAAATGTTTAGTCTAGCGAGAGGATTGAAACAGTAGGTATAACTTTAAATAACTATTCTTATTTTAATGTATAACTCTGTAGTATCTTTTAAGTACAATTACTTCTTAATCGACATTGTCTTTTTTAAAAGCTATAGAATTCGAAAAGTTATTTAAATTAAAATAAAATACGTTAAGTGTTCAGGTAATACATTAAAATTCTTATTATTTTTAATATTTTGGTCTTTATATTAAATAGAAAAGAAGAAAAATGTAAATGCAATCACATTGATAGTAGAACTTTATGAAATTGGTTTCTAATCAAGTTTCTAATAATTTATTTTAATTTCAATAACTTTTCAAATTCTATAGCTTTTAAAACAGACAATTTCGATTTAGAAGTAATTGTACTTAAACACTATACTGCGGCGTTTAACGATATTTCAAATTATATAGTATTCAAAACGTATTAAGTATCTAACCAATGGATAATTAGAGTTAAAAAAGAGTTATAATTTAAAATAAGAATAGTTATTTACAGTGATACTGTTTCAATCCTCTCGCTAGACTAACAATTGTTTTATTAACTTATAAAGATTAATTGGAGTATAGTTTTCACTTTGAAAAATGAGTATTCTTTTCAATCGTTTAATAGAAATATATGAAAAAATTATATATGTAAAATATGGAAAAGATAATGCATGGTATCTATGTAAAAATCCAGTTAAAATCGGCTTTTTAATTTTTTAAAATGATTTTTCGCTTCCCAAAAAAAAATGAAAAAAAATTTATAATACCTTTTTAGTGGAAAAACACTTGGGAAAATATTTATTAGCGCTGTGCTTGGAGTTTTACTGAAAAAAATTTCAAAATCGATCAAAAATCGGGGTTTTAATTTTTTTTAATGATTTTTCGTTTCCCAAAGAAATCGAAAAAAATTTAGAACACCTTTTTGGCCGAAAATAGGTCTAGAAAATATTTATCGGTCCTCTACTTGGTGTTTTATCGAAAAAAATTTCTAGAAATTGGTGAAAAATCGTGCTTTTAATATTTTAAATCATGTTCCACTATTCCAAAAAATCTGAAAAAATTCGTACTACTAATATAATTGAGAGGGCACTTTTTACCTACTTATACGGCTATAGCCTCTGAAATCATTTATTAATCTCTCTACAAATATAATCTTAAGGAGTCATAAATAGTCAAATATTAGTTACTTTACAATTTATGATTCATATATCACGCAACAAAGTAGTGGAGAAAGATTGCTCCCAGAGGAAAACAGATTCAAAGCACGTAATTTATTATCTCAGAACAAAATTGCTTCTTAAACTTATATCTAAAGTGATCAGCATACTACTGACTTAATGAAATCTAGCCAATATAAGAGAAATGATGTTGTGGAAATGTAGAATGCTTTTGAGTATATAGAAGAAATATCCATTACTTGCCAAAATCGCTGTTTTTCTGCGAAAATTTTTTTTTTATTATCTATACCTTTTATGACATAACTGTAATAAAAAAGATCAATCATGCTTTTCATATTAAAAACAAGAAAACAAACATCGTACGATGATATACAATAAAAGGTTTCAGCATGACACGTATAGGGGAGAGGCAGGCATGTCTGGCTGGCAGGGTCACTTTGGCAGTCAAAATTTTATTATTTAATAAAAATATTTTAGAATTTATATTTTTATTACTAGATCTTTTGTCAACAACGTTTCTTTTTATGCATTTAAACTTATAGAAATAAAATATTTTTTTAATATAAATTGAGGT
>UELU01142268.1:65103-75168 GCA_900490025.1 Megastigmus dorsalis
TAGTTTTCAGTCGTTCGTTAAAGTTATTAATTTATATTGATATATAATTATGAAGGGTGCCTTACAAAGCTTAACTCTCGAACTTTAATTTAATTTTTTTTTTCGTTGCACGATTAGAGACAAAAAAGTTGTTATCAACTACAAAAAGAGTGCTTAGGATGGCACGTCTAGCAGCTAAAGGGGGCCACGTTTGGCGTGAGGAGCACGGTGTCGCTGTGGACGCCGAATTAAAACAAACAGTCAGAACCGCTTTCCCGCATTTCGAAGCAGTGGCACTTCGCGAATATTAAGTCTTGATAATTGACTTAATCTAAATTATTAGTATTAGTTTAATACAGCGCTCAATTATTTCAATCCAATTTTTAATAAAAATTTATTTTCTAAATTACAGGAGCAGCACTGAACTCTATGCTAGAGTTTTTCCAAGCATTAGTCCAGGCTGGTGTACCGGGGCTGGGATACAGAGAGCTGCTCTCGATGCTGGTCGCACCGGTTAGCCAGACTCAACAACTGCACAAACAGGCTTACCACTCATTGGCCAAGTGCGCGGCCGCCCTCACGATAACCTGGCATCAGGAAGCTCAAGGTGTAGTCGAGGAGTTCCTTAAAGATGTGCAGAGCCAACAGACCGACTCGCGACATATCTTTGCGTTGCTCGTCATTGGCGAAATCGGTAGACACGTGTAAGTAGGATCATTTATGATTTTTTGACTTAGTTAATCTATAAAATGTAAATTGATATATTTCGAAACAACATTATGGACCTATGACTTTTTATTTTAAAGTGACTTGAGCGGTATCCAGTCATTGAAACACATTATTTTGGAGTCTTTCTCGTCTGGATCAGAAGAAGTTAAATCAGCCGCAAGTTACACGCTCGGAAACATAGCCGTTGGAAATCTCCCCGAGTATCTTCCCTTCATACTCCACGAAATTGAAGCACAGCCGAAACGGCAATATCTCCTGCTGCATTCTTTGAAAGAGGTAAGTCCGAGAACCGAGTTCGTTGCGTTGAAACTATGTCAGAATAAGTAATGATAATCTTATGCTCCACGTTTCGTTGTTCAGATTATTACATGTCAATCGTCGAGTCCCTCCGGCGTGTCTCATCTACAAAATTTCGTGCCTTCGATCTGGGTCCTGCTGCACCGGCACTGCGAGTGCACAGAGGAGGGCACCCGTAATGTCGTGGCCGAGTGCCTCGGTAAGCTTACCCTCATCGATCCAGCCAATCTGTTACCCCGGCTTCAGGAGCTCCTCAAGTCCATCTCGGCCCTCATGCGGACAACCACCGTTACCGCTGTTAAATTCACCATTTCAGATCAGGTTTGTTTTATTTTCTTACCGTGAGTATTTTCGAGAATTCCATAAGATTATTGGAAGAGTCTAAAGTGGTTTTATAATATTTTTATTTTCAGCCACAAGCTATCGATCCTATGCTGAAACAGTGCATGGGTAACTTCCTGATAGCTTTAGAGGATCCAGACTTAAATGTGAGAAGGGTAGCGTTAGTTGCATTTAATTCGGCGGCTCATAATAAACCAATGCTGATACGAGACCTCTTGGATCTAGTACTACCGCAACTTTATGCCGAAACTAAAGTTAAAGTATGTACGATTTACTTCACGACTCTAAAAACATTATTATGATAAAATTCGCTAAAATATAAATCAATCACTTAAGACACTGTATTAAATCATGTATGTTAATTCTTTAAAAAATCTTAAGAAAATATACTCGCTAAAATAATGTTTTTTTTTTAATTGCAGAAAGAACTGATTAGAGAAGTAGAAATGGGTCCGTTTAAGCACACAGTAGACGACGGGCTGGACCTGCGAAAAGCAGCTTTTGAATGCATGTATACACTACTCGACTCTTGCCTGGATCGAGTGGATGTGTTCGAATTTTTGAATCACGTTGAAAGTGGCCTCAGAGATCACTACGACATAAAAATGTTAACTTACCTCATGACTGCTCGGCTCGCACAACTTTGTCCTACTGCTGTTCTGCAAAGTAAGTGTTTTTTGCTGATATAAAAAGAAAGTAAAGTAGGAAATAGTAATTTGACTGATTAATATGGACGGCTACAGTCATAGTTTAAAATATCTAACTTTAAATTTCGTCTGTAAATATGGTTGCTAAGTATTTCACGAGATGCCATTTATCATTAAAACCTGTCATTCTTAGTAAATTAACTTTATTGGATGCCCTTGACTTAATTGAAAACTGTGAAACGTACAGTGACCGTCTCGATAATTGATATCTGTGTATGGCAATCTTTGATCATTAAGAAAAGTAATAGTATTTATTTACACTTTTAGTATAATAGTTTTTCTATAATTATTTGACTAAAAAAATAATTTTTTTATCGCATTCTTGTGCCTATTTTGATCTAATAGATATAGAATTGATAAGGTTATAAAGTTAGTGTTTAATAAAAAAAAAATTTAATTTAAATTTAGAAAGCTTCTACAAATTAAGAATGCAAAAAAGCTACAACTTGTGTACTACGAAGCATTACTATATTTTTCTTACCAAAATGTTAATTACAATGCACACGAAAGTGCGTGTACGTTACAAAAGAAATGCAAATATTAGAATTGCAGAGATATATTCATTTTAAGAAAACCGGTTGTATATCGCACAATACCCATTTAAAACTCAAAAATAGGTCATTTCTACATTGTAGTTAGAATTTTTTTAACGATTTTAGATATTTTCTGAAGCTCTATTTTTGCATAAATTATATTTAATAATTTTCTTTTTAATTCTTTGAACTAAGACAAAAAGTAATAGGTTTACCATTAAAATAACTAAAGAGATGATTTTTTCATCAATGAAAAAATGATGAAATGTAAGAATGTAAAGTATTTTGTAAAGTAAGTGAAAACCAATAATTTATTCCTATGTACTATTTTTTTAAAGGGCTCGAACGACTGGTTGAACCACTGAAAAGCACTTGCACAATGAAAGTCAAGCAAAACTCTGTAAAGCAGGAGTACGAGAAGCAGGATGAACTCAAAAGATCGGCGTTCCGTGCCGTCGCTGCTCTTCTCACAATCCCAGATGCCGGTAAGTTTTACAAAAAAATCAGATGATACTTAGTCAATTTAACATCGATTTGTTCTTTTTGCTCTCGATAATGTTAACCGACGGTCTGTGACTTAAACAATACACAACTGAAATGGAATAATAACTAAATTTTTATATTTTTACTCATAGATTAGATATTTATTATCTAAAAAATTATAGATTTAAGAATAAAATAAGTAATTAGTACTATTAAAAATAGAATAACAAAAGTAATATTCTTTTCTAAGCGAATATTCTGTAGGGGCGTGTACGTTAAAGTGAACGTAATAACACTTAAACTAACAGCGTTGTATAACTTTTGAAGAATTATGAAGCATGTTATAGCACATGCATCATATCCTAATTTATGCATTAACATTGTTACTCATTCAAATTTGTCTTCTTTGTAAACCAAATAAAATGACTTCCTGATCTTTCGATCATCCAGATCAAAACACGTTCGTTTTTCTTACGAAGCTAATTTTCGTCTTTAAAATGGAATTTTCCATTCAGGATTGGGTTATGAATAAAATTCGTTTGTTCCAGATAAAAATCCAGCGTTGAGCGAATTCGTAACTCAGATCAAAGCTACACCCGAGCTCCAGCCCTTGTTCGAGGTCATTCAGAAAGACTGCACTGGTGGCAGCTTGACCGAGGCCAACCTCATGGATCAGAGCTAAGGGTGACACTAATAAAATCGACTACTTTGATAGCTTTTCGCGTGAGACCAGGTGGAGAGAAAACATACGCTCGGACTTTTTGTATACACGAATGTCGAACCTTTTAGAGCATTGCCCGAGCAGCTGAGGAATGTATGATGTATAAGACGAAGAAAACGGCGGGCCGCTTGCGAACTGTACCAAACGCGGCATTATAAAAACAGATAGACACACACACACGCATACACAAGCATTACCTACCCACAACTATTATTATACCTTCGTCCGTGGTCGATGAGAGATTTGAATGAATGGAGCAAGCGATGGAGGATAAATAAACAAAGAAGCAACTATCGATAGTTTATTTCTATACGTTATTTTTTCATTAATTATAATCCCCCCGGATCAACGGAAGATAAAAACGATGTGAAAAATGGATGATTGCAAGGAAGCGAGGAAGAAAATAAAGGAGCAAAAAAAACACGTAGCTTTTCAGTTTATGTGATTTATATGTAGCGCTCAAGCCTGTATAAACATGGAAGATGAAAAAAAAAGAAAATAAATTTACCGGACGTTTAAATATTTTACCATTTGAGTTTCATTGATTTAAGAAATGTGGAATATTGTGTGTGTGGTGAAATTCGCATACATTTCAATCGCCTCGAAGAGATCCAAGTGACGAACGATCGTTAAATGACGAGGAGAGAATGTGCGAGAGAGTTTCATCAGTTTAATGTTTTTCTTTCAAGTTATCAAGGTACAAAGTTTCTTTTACAATATTTATATATATTTTTAGCTTTATAATAAAAAATTGTTTATATATTCAATTAATAATTTATATTTTTATTTGACGATTACGTAAATAATGAGGAACCTTTTTTTTATTTTCTCAAGGAGTCTATTATTGTATTTTGATAACATTATTTACTTACGCAACTCTATATAGTTTTTATACTGAATGTCAACTCTATAAAAAGAATATCGAACTAATTTAACGCAAGAAAAGTATGAAATTAGAGAACTCCGACTCGAGTTGTAGACAATTTTCATTTTCCACCGAGAGAGAGAGAGAGAGAGGAAGAACAGCTCGCATAATTACGTTATCCCACGGAGGAGCGAAGCAAACAGTGACACGACCTCATCACCGACACGGCCAAGAAAAGCATCAGCAGCGACGGCGGTGGCGGCGGTGGTTTTGAATTTCTGCGCTGTAAGCGTACGTAGCCGTTTTCATACACGCACAGGATCGTTTCCTTTGACTCTTTTTGCTCGACCGACGTCGAGGGGGGATATGACCGAGTGAGTTGGCGGAAAGTGGCTACGTGCCGTTTAGCATAGTCTGAATGGAGTCGCGGCTTCTCTCTCTCTCTCTCTCTCACTCGGGCGCGCGAATGTTACGCACACCAAGAGACCTCGAGGCGCTTTTATCGCTTTTTTTCTGTACAGGGTGGCTGCGAAGTGCATTCTACACTCTTTCGTTGCAAGATCGTTATCGCGGTAGACTTTTCTCGTACGACCTTGAAAACACACGTAGTTTGTTTGGCGATATATGACTTTTCTCTATAGATCTATAGGATTAGGCTCGCGTGCGAGCAAGATTGCGCAACATTTTATTAGGGAGGAAAATTTCACGTACCCAGGGAAAAATGAACGAGTGACGTGTGCGCACTCTGCGCGCCCGATAAGAACGAAGTGTACCATTGCTATTTTTTAGTTTTCCTGAGCGATGCGTCGTTCTCTAGCGCGTTGCGTACGTGACACTTTTGCTCGTGCGCGGATTTAGTTTATAAGAGTAATTGGTGTAAATGGTTTTTTAATCTAACGCGTGAAGGAGCTGATTATGGTCATGAAATTTACAAATGAAACGTGATATCGCCGCTTACGTGTTATTTTGAACACGGGATTATATTTGTAAACGATTTCCGCAAACATCTTGGACAGCATTCTTTGGGGCTGAATGACCAAAAAATGCTCGTGTCAGGTACTCTTCGTGTTCTTTCAATATAATATTCTATATATATATAAATAATCTAAAAATAGTTAGTCCGATATTATCATATATAACTAATTAATTAACAATCTTGTTAGGTGTATGTTGATATATTGTCGACTTTCAAATTTGAATTTGTAGACATTTCAAAATTTACCGCTGGCGCTGTTGCAGCCACTACTGTTTTAACCACAGCTTGATAAATATCTAAATATACTCCACTATTCAGTATGTTATTAAGTAATAGCAGCATTTTAAAAATAATTATCAACTTTAAAGAGCTTATACCGGTGTTATACAATAACGATAATCGAACAAGGTTTTTGCACAAGATTTTACAGCACTCGAGAAAAGTCAGGCAATGCACCGATCTACCTTAATCGACTAGCACCAAAGATATATATATATATCCCGTATATATGCATTCCATGAAAATTTCTACGTCAAAAACTGAGACGCGTGACCTTCGCAAAGGCAGGAATCGGTATATTGACTGCAATACCGACGCACTTCTCTTCTCCCGAGATGCAATCATCTTACCGCCTGAGCTGAGAGCCACTCCTGAAACTGGTACTTTTACCTTACCGCAAGATCATTTATCATTATTCTGACACTTACGTTCTCTTTTAGCGCCTTTGAAGTGCACAGTGCTTTTTTTTCCATTTTTTTCGATTTGGTTGGAAATGCGCGTTGTTGGACGTCTGTGAATCATACAAATGAAAATTAAAGTTGGGGAGCGGATTTCGTTTGTTAGATATTGTGTAATAATTATTTTCAAGTTCTTGTTGTTTAAAAATCTTTGCGGTAATAAATCACGCCTGTAGCCCGTGGCAAAAAACAATAATTATAAATTACTTCGAAAACGGTGCCAATCGTGCCGGCATTTTACTACGTTTCTGATGGGAAAGTTTGCTTATGATGTCAGATGTAATTTTAGTGTGGAGTCACCTTTAATGAAATCTTTATTTAACTGTATACAGTTTTCTTTTTAATGTACAGTCCGAAGAAAATTAATAATATAAATACAATTTTGTTTGGTACAGAAATAATTTTCAAAATGCAGGAAATCCTCATATGCTGCGTGTTTGCTTCATTTCATCTTTTTCCAAATTTCATTCCAAACTCTTGCACCTGTAAAACTTTTACTTTGCTACTTTGAAAGACTCCTGCAACGATTTTTTCCAATCGTCTAGAAAAAGGAACTGTCTTTCACCTCGAAGCTGAAGCGATCTTTCAAAGAATCCTTTCACAGCGGAAGCAATCTTCCGTGCACTAAATCTTATTTTGTACGAAAAAAAAAAAAAAAAAAAAAAAAAGAAACACTGGTACACTTTTTTGTCTAAAATTTTTTTCCCCCGTCTCAACAAGATAGTCTCTGTGCCAACAGAACCACATCGAAGCCAAAATACTTATTATCTCTCTTCGCATATATGTGTATATATATGTATGTATAAAAAGCATCCCTCCCAGGAAAAAGCTCGCTCTACCCATACTTTCCAATCACCCAGTATACCCTAGCCACCATCATATCGATAAAAGTGAGATATAATTCTCTGATTGCTCGGCTTACATTAATACCCACACACTGCAGCCACGCTGCATACATAAGTTTGACACCACTATTATAGAGTTGGGCCTATACGGTGATTGGCTTGAATGTCGCCGCGTCGTTTCTCGCCGTCGAATCCTCACGTAGGCCATATCCCGACGCAATCGCTGACAATCAACTCTCGACGAGTTGTGCGTAAAGAGCCTCGGTTCGCTTAATGCTCGCTTTTTTTTTCGCTTTTGTTCTTTTATACGTCAGCGCGCGCTTTGATCTGATTTTGCGCGCTGACGGTGACGATTTTATTTTCTCGTTTGCAGATGATCCTTTTTTAGACGATTCGGCGTGGTTTCGGCTAGACAGTATTTCTGTTTGATTTTGTGGGATTGGGGAATAGGTCAGCTTTTGGATAAGGAACTAACGAGAGTCTGGTTCTATCGAAAAATTTGGTATTGAAAGAGATGATGAATAACACTATAGTATATAGCTTTTAATTTTACATGACTTTTAGTTGACTGCTTGAATCGAGGGGAATTGAAATGAGATATAAATGAAAAACGAAATTCGTATAGGCAAGATAGGTAATGTGACGATTACAGCACTGAATAATCAAAATTTCTGTTATGAACTCTGAAAATGTTTTACTAGAGTCAACTCATACAAGATTTAACTCTAATTTATTATTAAAGCTTGTCATCAATCATTCGATATCATGAATCATTTGATATTGAGGGAAATCCCTCTTTAAAACAAATTTATAGTACAATAACACATATGACGTGTATTTCTAAATGCTTGAATAAAAGATTTTTTTTTTTTTTGAAAAGTCAGTTAAGTACAATTACTTATTAATTTGTGTTTTAAAGGGTAGTTTTTATAAAATTCTTTTTACCAACTCTGCTAAAAGTATAAGTGATGTTTCATTTCTAGCAATCAACCAGAACCTCAGCTTTTAATTAAAATTCAAATTGCCGTTAAAACCGCTACTTCACAACAACAATAATAATAAAAATGCCTACTTTATGTGTAACATTAACGAAACGAATTGCACAAATTCATCAAACATAAATCATCGCTCGTTCGCTCCGACAAATTAGCATAAGACATTAGAAAAGAAAAAAAGCACTTATCCGTAAGCGCGTATATTACGCGACCATAGAAATAAAAAATTAGTGTAAATCAGAGATTGTCGGTGACAGCAGCCGTGGATTTATGGCCTTTTAGCAAAGTGTCGTTTGTTTTCATCAAGCGACTGCGATTAAAAATCGTTCTTACTTATTCATAGGCGCGCTGTAAATAAAAAAAAAAGCTCAAGTTCGCGATGGTTTTAATATCGCGAGAGAATAGTTCCTAGTACTGTGTAATGCACTTGATTAGTCGGAACGACGGACCGTACGCGTACGTGACGGATCTGCAGTGCGAACAAGTGATTTCTTTAACCGGGGAATTGCACGACGAGATGTTTACTCGATTTGAGAAAACCAATTATATGTATATATATTTTTCATGATTTAGCAAACTGTATTTCCTAGCATTCGTAATCAGGAATATATTAATACATTAATATATATTTTTAGTATAGGACAAATAATAGAACCAGCTCTTTTCACGTGCGCACACGTGCGCGTACCTTTGGTTCGTTGGTCAAAACAACAAATGCAAGTCGTTCTCGATCATGGGTTGAATAATATTTTCGCCATTTGCGTCATTCACGATCTTATAAATATATTAAATTTCATAAATTGCGAAATTAAGGACATTCATATAGATCTTCGGGAGGGAAGATGGAAAAAGCAATCAGTGATCAAGTGGACTATTTATAGACTATAACATAGATTATGTATATGTCCATTCCTGCGGATATAAAACTGTGCCTATATAAGGCAGAGCTATTTAAAAAATTTCACCCTCAAATTTTATCGTTATCATTCAAAAGACACTGGTCGCGATGTCTGCAGAAGCAGTCAAGATTAGGAAAATTAATAATCCGCGCATCTTTGAACAAATCTCAACTATGTATATATATTGCACTTTCTTCCAAGCTCCTCTTTTTGAAATACCAAGAGGTGCCATATATAGAAGCAATCCGAATGTGTCGACCCTTTAGAGTAGAAATCCTTGTCGTAATTCGCGTGTGTTTAGGCGTTGGAGCCGCGGCTTTAGTTTTTGAGATAGTGCAAAAATGACGCATGAGCTGTGGCGGTCGGTGTCGCGTTGGCTTGGGTCACGCCTGCACGCGCTATACGATAATACACGTCGAAGATTGCGCTGCAGGTATGAGATTTTCGGACTGCAGGGAACTTTTTGATAAGATGCAGTTTTTATGCTGTATACGGGTATACATGGTTTGACGCGAAGGTACAATGTTAGAGAATCTTTCGTAAATAATAATAGTTCTAGGTATTTTTTGCTGAGATTCTTTTAATGCTTATCGCTTTTATGTAACTAAGAAAAAAAGGAAAATTTCACATTGTTAGTCAAAGTGCGCACACCGTCAAAAAAGTGCACAAAAGAAAAAAGTGCAGTGACCTAAATCTAATGAAGTGAGGTAGAACAAGACAGGTATATACACAATGTCAAGACAGTCACGTACGCATTATAATACTGAAGCATTCTCCGAAGCCGAAGCTATAATCAATCAACTTTTAAAGTGCTCCTTAACCCATTAACGATCAAGACCCCGAATTTTCAACAACTTTTTCAAGGCTTTTTTTCAACTAAATCGACGTATTTAGATCTGTTCTTTCGAATGGTGATACCGATTTTTTGTTTAAATACTCCTGCAAAAAAATATGGCG
>UELU01142270.1:0-11145 GCA_900490025.1 Megastigmus dorsalis
TATCTAGTATATGCCTCTTTTGATAATAGGAAAAAATCTACGACAATATTATTATTAAAATTAGTAAAACTTTTATCGTTTAGTTATAATATAAATTATAACTGTATTATTTTATATTATGTTCTTGCGATTGAAAATAATAACGCAACGCTGAAAATATGCATCTAACGCCATCTATCCCAATTGGCGATATCAACAAAATAACAAAACTACGTATAGTCGGTATTCTCCGTAACCTTAAAAACATTCTTTTCCGAGATCATCGGAAACAGGAGTGAAGTTGCCGCACTCTGCTCGCCGCTTGGTAACGTGACGACGACGAACCCAACGAGAACGGTCATCTTAGACTCGTATTTTCGGCAACGACGATGAATAATGCATATTTCTGAGAGGGAGGGAGAGAGGGAGGGGGAGAGGGAGAGAGAGAGAGAGAGAGAAATAAGAAAAAATTAATTTATATATTATGTAATATATATTGTGACGCGTAATTATTTCGATACGTTATATTACGCGCCCACGCGAGCAACGAGCAGACACACGCGGTTAATTCAACTAATTGCCACGTGCAAGGCAGGGAAGTGCCTACCGGGGGTGCTCCCGCGATAAACCGCGAGTGCAAGCGAGAGAGAGATAGGGCGCGATCGGCAAGATCGTGCCGGTGTTTGAAACGGTTTTCGAACGGCAGCGCAAGATCGAGGTATTCCCAAGTGAGTTTTTGAATTTTGGTGGTTTTCGGCGTGAGGTTAGTGGGTGGTTTAAGCATCCGCTTACTAAATGCAGAGAGTACAGCGAAGTACTGCACAGCGCATTCGAGGAGAGATATCTCCCCGAGCGCCAAGCACCGGCGGCGTGCGGAGGGACGAGCAGTCCGCACTTGGCTCTTTCAGGGATAGTTGCGGGTGAGCGGACCGGCCGGCTACTCACGAGAGAGGATAGGAGGGGCAAGGAGCTTCCTCGTCGCACACTCCTTGCCCCAAGTAAGTTCACATTAATTAAGCGTACGAGTAAAAAGTGAAGTGAAGCGTGCGTGTGTTCGGATACGAAATTCGAACAATTATTCGTGTTCTCTCTATCTCTCTCTCATACTCGCCTGGTTGCAAGAACAGTGACTATGCGCCGGCATAGCACTGTTTATAGTGTGTAATCGAAGACATGGTGCATCTTTGTGTATAGCCGATTTTCCGCGGGACTTGCAGCTGGTCAGAGATCGGCCGCTGCAAGTCGTAGCTGAGCGTAGCCGAGCCCGGCAATGAGAGCGGGCAGTGCGTGTGCAGAATAGCACATGCACTCATAGACACAGATACATCAAAGTGAGAACACGGAGCTCTCACGTTCGTGACAGGCCGCGGGTAATCGTAGCGCGAGCTGTCTTCAGGCGTACTCGGTACGCTTCGGAGTAAGTACTCGCTGAGTAAGACGTACGTTCTCGAGGAAGGAATGCGTTAGGTTAACCCCCATCAGGAAACCCTGTTACAACTGGCGCCCTGTACGTGTGCATGGGCAAGGACATGCGGCGCGAAAAATATTAAAAATTAATTTTTAGCAGACGCGTGCGATATAGTGAGATACAACAAGGGGGAGGGAAAACCGGCGCTCCTCTCTATAGATAGGTGATAGAGAGAGCTGCGGATTGTGGCGCGTGCTCGCTATGGATAAAAGGGAGCACACTGGATGAGTGTTCAAGTTTTTTTTCGATGATTTTCTTTTTGTCAAAGTAATTTATTGTAAGAATTATTTTTGTCAATATTATTTTTTGGTAAAATTTTTTTTTGTCAATATTATTTTTTTCCAAAATTGTTTTTGTGCCGAAAATTATTTTTCGTAAGTTATTTTTTTTTTGTTTTTCGTAAAAATTATTTTTTTTGCCGGATTTAATTTTTTTTTAAATTTATTTTTCGTTAAAATTAATTTTTTGTCCAAATTATTTTTTTGGGGAAGTTATTTTTTTGCAAAATTTATTGTTTTTTTGTATAAAAATTATGTTTCTTTAAAGTTAGTTTTTTTTTGTTTAAAATCATTTTTGGGGCAAAATTTTTTTTTTACCAAGATTTTTTTGTCGAGAGTAGTTTCTCGTCAAAATCGTTTTGTTTTTCATGAAAGTTGATTTTCGTTTCGGAATATAAAATTTGTTTTATTTATATATTCCAAGTACACTTTTCCAGTCGGGGACCTGCGGCTGGTAGCGTAGGAAACAATTGTGTAATTACCAATTGTAATTACTATCTCGCTTAAAGTACGCGGAGGAAATTCTAGGCCGAATTTTCTTACGATCGTTCTTTTTTCTTTTTACAGTAAAAATTATATACCCAAATTCTCGAGGAGATTCCGAGAATTTTTTTTTGAATATAGTAAAACTCATTCCGGAGTTTTATGCATTGAGTGTGCGGCTGTGCTACAAATTGTAGACAGACTACACTAGATGTAAGTAATGCTTACAATCAAGTGCCTCTAGACGAGGAGTCAAAACCTATGACAGCATTCTCGGTACCTGGTATGGGATATTTCCAGTACACGAGGATGCCGTTTGAATTAGAAGACGCTGGAGCGACTTTCCATGTGTGTATTTAGATTACGTCATCATCATGTCGGAGACGTTCGAGGAGCATCTCGAACAGTTCAAAATAGTGTTAGGTCACCTTAAACAGACCGGCCTAACTATAAATACACAAAAAAGTCACTTCTGCCAAAGTGAAGTGAAGTATCTGGGTGTGGTGCTCAACCAAGAAGGTTTTCGCCCCGACTCAGAGAAAATTAGGTCGTTTATAGAATATCCGGCGTCTAAGAATCTAAGGCAGTTAAACAGATTCTTAGGCATGTCATCGTGGTATAGGAGATTTTTGAGTAATCTCACCATGCAGATCCGGTCACTCAACTTACGAAAAAAGACCGCAGGTATGAGTGGACGGATCAGCATCAGTTTGCATTTGAGCAGGTGAAGGCGCTCATAGCTTCTGCTCCAGTGCTACAAACATCTAATTTTGAACAGGAGTAATACAATCTGATGCAAGTGACACATTTAAGGATATAAATTCAAAGTAATAACCGATCACAGCAGTCTACGTTGGTCACGTAGCCTGCGCGGTCCGAGAGGACGCTTAGCGAGAAGGTTCTTGGAGCTACGAGGCCATAACTTCGAGATTGAGCACCGAAAGGGAGCGCTCAATCACGTGCCAGATGGAAACAGCCGTAGCTGGTGTCTCCTGGGCAGATGGAACAAAAGACTAGTGGAATCCCCAAGAAATCAAGAAGTTTATGGAGGTCCCTCACAAGAATCAAAAATTCAAGCTGATCGGAGGGAGATTATATTCTCATAACCCCGATCCACTAGTAGAAGGAATTTTGGGCGAGGACGACGATGCTTGGAAGAAAAGCAAAAGGAAATATTACATGAGAAAAGACGCTTTCGAGGATATCGCAGCAATACTATTGGCCACGCATGGACGTGTGCGTCGCCAAATACATACGGCAATGCCAAGTCTGCCAGCAATGGAGCAGAAAGCAGCTGCAGGACTAATGGGCCGCCGTACAGTGGAACGACCATGGCAATATGTCGCAGAAGAAGCTCTAGATGAAAAGTCTTTTTATATGAGACTCTTCTTATATGTTTCGTTTCCTTTTTTTTCTAACTTTTTGAATATAGTTGTTTTTCTCGTACATAACACCCAAGCCCTTCGACTAATTTCTTTCTTACCCTTTCTGACCGGTCGGCTAGCGAGTGATGCAGAGTCTCCAAGTCGTAGCTTGTCGATATCTCGGGGGAGGGTATGACGCATAATTATTTCGATACATGGTATTACGCGCCCTCGCGAGCAACGAGCAGACACACGCGCTTAATTCAATTAATTGCCGCACTCGAGGGAGGAAAGCACCTACCGGGGATGCTCCCGCGAGAATCCGCGATTGCGAGAGAGAGAGAGATAGGGTGCTATCGGTATGATCATGCCAGTGTTTGAAAATTTCGGGAGAGAGTCCGTGGCTTCGAGAGCGATCGAACGGTTTTTGAACTGCAGCGCAGGTTCAGGATATTCCCAAGTGAGTTTTTGTGGTTTACCGGTGTGTTTTCGGCGTGAGGTTCGTGTGTGGTTTAAGCATCCGCTTACTAAGTGAAGTGAGTCCAACGAAGTACTGCACAGCGCATTCGAGGAGAGATATGTCCCCGAGCCTTCAACCACCGGCGGCGAGCGGAAAGACGAACAGTCCCCCCCTCGGCTTTTTTAGGGATAGTTGCGGGTGAGCGGGCCATCTGGCTGCACGCGAGAGAGGATAGGAGTAAGGAGCTTCTTCGTGGCACACTCCTTGCCCCTAGTAAGTTCGCATTAATTAAGCGTGCGAGTGTTCGGATGCGAAATTCGACAACTATTTCGTGTTCTTGATTTCTCTCTCTCATACTCGCCCGTTTGCGAGAGTAGTCGCTGTGCGCCGGTACAGCACTGTGTATAGTGAGCAGATCGCGCAAGTATAAACCCGATCCGGCGTGTGTACTTCGAAGACTTGTTGCGTCTTTGCGCATAGCCGAGCTATATGCGCGGCCGGTGCTAAATAATATTCTCTCGAATATTATCTCGGAAAATATATATTAGAGTGTGCGATACGCTCGCAATTTATATACATTCCTTTTCTCATTTTGAATTTAAATTGCAGTGTGCGCGTTCGACGGTGTCGACCGTCGCGGGTTATATGAGTACCCAGTGCCACTGAGCAGTAGCCGTCCGTTCACCTTATCACCTTAATTGTAACGGAGATACTATGGACAAAACAAATGCGATATGCATCCACACTTGGTGACAAAGGAAGGAGCAAAGAAACGGAAATTTCACATTAAGAACGTGACAATATATATATATCAATTACGTACTGGCAAAAGCCACTCTCTGTCGGGTATCCAAGCTGTAAAGACGTGCATAAATAAAAAGGAATCTTAAACTATTTATCATTTTAATTTTATGGTGTGTGCATGTGAGTGTGTTCCATCACCTTTGATCGGGCTTTCTGACAACGACAAACATACTCTCGTGCACATACTAACATCTCGCGTACTACTTGTAACATTTTTTGGGATAGACGAATAAACGTCATTCTGTTAATACTGTCTGTAATAACACGTCATCATTGTTTAAATGGGGGTCGCAAGGGTATATAAGTTAAGCAAAAACGAGCTAATCACCGAGCTCAAAGCTCTACGTTTAGACAGAAACGGTACAGTAGCGGTTTTACGGCAGAGACTAGTACAGTACGTGCGCGACAACCCACTTGACTATGTTGACAAACCCGCCGATCCTACCACGTACGACGAAAGACACGACCGTACTTTAGACGACGATGAGGTGGCCAAAGCATTAGCCATCCTCAACATGGAGAACCCGACCATATCCTCCTCTCCCAGCACATCCGCGAAAACAGAGCCGATAAACGCGGAGTACACTCCACCAACCGAACACCACCCGAGCCAGCCATACCAACGCCACGTTTTCCCTCTTTTGTAATGGCTAACACGTCAACCATGGACCAGATGTGAAAGTGGGGTTGCCATTTCGATGGCAAGGACGTCTACTCTTTCTTGGAGCGAGTGGAGGAGTTAAGAGGCGCCTACCAGTTCTCTGAAGAGCAGCTGTTACGAGGTTTTCCCGAACTGCTAAGAGGAATGGCCCAGTTATGGTACCGCAACACAGCCGCACACATCGCCACGTGGGACGCGTTAAAAGAAGCCCTCAAGAGTTATTACTTGGCCCCAGGAGAACGCAGACACCTCGACCGGCAAATCAGTGCACGCTGCCAAGGAGAAACCGAACCTATACGCGCTTACGTCACGGACTTGTTGTCGTTGATGCGTTGCAGAGGCGGCATCAGCGAAGAGCAGCAGATGAAGAATTTATATTATAATATGAAGCCGATTCTTCGCTTACATATTCGACTACAAGAGATCAATAACACCTGCAGTCTGATTCAACGCGCCGAAGAAGTCGAGGAGACACAAAAGAAATTACGGTCCTTCAATTCCTCAACTAACTCCTCAAACCACTCTAGACCTAGACCGAACCGACCAGTAATGAACGTACAGACTCCGTACGATCGAAAAACCTGCTGCTGGAAATGCAAGCAACGCGGACACGATCGGTTCCAATGTAAAATGCCGCCAAGAAATTCTGTTCACACTGCGGTAAGGATGATGTTTGGTCTCGAGACTGCAACTGCCCTCGTCAGGGAAACGACACCCGGACCGGGAGGTCAGCTCCCTCCACCCGGCCCGCGCAATAAGAGATGGACGGTTGTACATAGACATGTATGTAGGTTCGCGATGTTTTTCTGCTCTGATAGACCCCGGTTCCGTTTGTTCATACGCGAATCCATACACCGCAAAAATTTGCAAAAAAAATGGTTGGGAAAGTTCACGTATTAACCAATCTGCCGCTATGGCCGACGGCTCGACCACTGCGCTCGAAAAACTTGTATCCGGACGTTTGCGCATGTCTAAATCCACGGTAAATGGCGTATTCTATGTAATGAAAAACCTCAAACACAGTTTTTTGTTAGGTATGGACGTGCTAAATCGTTTTAATATGCACTTATACTTAGATGACGAATTAGTCAACCAAACTAGTTTTTCTTGTCTTTGCACGGAGCCAAAAGACATCGAAACGGCTGACGGTCTCGCGAAAATGTCCAAAAAAGAGTTAGCCGACGTTGACGCGTTTATTAAGAATGAATTGTCCCTTTTTGACGGGATTAAAGAACTCACGCCACTCACGCATCACGAAATTAAATTAAAACCGAACGTGGCCCCGATAAAACAAAGATACCGTCCACGAAATCCGGTGATGCAAAAAGTCATCGATGACGAAACGACCAAAATGCTCGCAGAAGGCATAATTCGCCTCTCGAGTAGTCCATGGAGCTCGCCTGTAGTAATTGTTAAAAAGAAAGACGGTAAACCTCGGTTCTGTGTGGACTTCCGAAAAGTCAACGAAGTCGCGGAAAAAGACGCCTACCCGTTACCCCAAGTTAACGCGACACTAGATAAATTGCGTGGAGCGCGTTTTCTCTCCACTATCGACTTAAACAACGGATATTAGCAAGTACCTCTAAAAGAAGATAGCTGTCCAATAACTGCATTTACACTACCCGGTCGCGGCTTTTTTGAATTTACGGTTTACCCTTTGGTCTTCACTCAGACACTTCTACCTTCCAACGGCTGTTAGATCACGTAATCTCGCCCGAATTAGCTCGTCACGCTTTCGCGTATCTCGATGACATTGTTATCGCTACACCAACATTAGAGAAGCATTTAGAGGTGCTACGCGAAGTATTCCGACGCTAACGTGAAGCTAAATTAAAACCGAACCCAGAAAAATACCACTTCGTACGGCGAAGTTTAAAATATCTCGGCCACATAATCGACCAGAACGGCCTGCGCACAGACCCGGATGAAACCGCCGCGATCGCTCATCTCGAAACACCTAAAAACGTCAAAGAAATTCGTCGTTTCTTGGGCCTTTTATCGTGGTACCGCCGATTTTTAAAAGACGTCTCAAGAATAGCTGCACCCCTAACCATCCTGCTTAAAAAGAAACAAAAATGGTTCTGGGGTAATGAACAACAAAGCGCATTCGAAAAACTTCGCGCAGAACTAACCAAGGCCCCTGTACTCGCGTGTTCGAATTGGGGCGAAGAATTCGTCCTGCAAACCAATGCTAGTAAAGAGGGCCTCGGTGCCGTTTTAACTCAGGGAAAAGACAAAAACGAGCGCGTAATCGCGTACGCGAGTCGCACGTTAAATAAAGCCGAGAAAAACTACTCGGTCACAGAACTCGAATGTCTCGTTGTCCGTTGGGGAATATGGCAGATGAGAGACTATCTGGAGGACTACCATTTCACAGTAATTACCGATCACCAATCTCTAAAATGGCTACATAAGATCGATAACGCTTCAGGTAGGCTCGCCCGCTGGGCATTAGAACTCGGACAGTGGGATTTTGAAATAAAATACCGAAAAGGATTCGAAAACACGGTCGCTGATGCACTCTCGCGACAACCGCTTGAGGTCGCAGCAACTTCGAAAGAAATCGTATGCCCCTGATATACGCGCACGATTAGAGACGTAGATAAGAATCCCGGAAAATACCCGGAATTTTGTATTCGGAACGACCGTCTATACCGTCACGTAATACACTCCCTCGATTTTAAAAATAACGACCCTAATGACGAATGGAAAATTTGTGTTCCGAAAGATAAAAGACCAAGGGTGTTAAAAGAAGCGCACGACGACGCCACCGCTGGCCATCTCGGAATATCAAAAACCATAGCTAGATTAGCCTGCTTTTACTATTGGCCGCGAATGTTCAGAGACGACGCGTTTTATGTCAGAAGCTGCACCAACTGTCAGGCAAATAAGCCGCAGCAGCAACTTCTAGCCGGACAAATGCACGCGACACTCGTAGAACAGCCCTGGGAAACGGTTGCCGTAGATCTTATCGGGCCTCTCCCTTGGTCTAATTCCGGAAACACCTGACTTTTAGTCATGCAGGATAGAATGACAAAATGGGTAGAATTAAAGGCGTTGAGAAAAGCTACAGGCCGAGCAGTAGCTGACGCGCTTAAAAACGAAGTAATTTTGAGACACGGATGCCCGCGCTACGTAGTAAACGATAACGGTCGACAATTCATTTCGAAAGAATTCGAAAACGTTTTAACCGAGAGCGGCATTGAACATCGCAAAACTCCGCCATACACCCCTCAATATAACCCAACCCTGTAGAACGCGCAAACCGCGTCATTAAAACAATGGTCGGGCAGTATACTGGTAACAACCAGAAAAAGTTGGATTTTAATCTGCCAGAGATAGTTTACGCGTATAACACGGCTAAAAGCGAATCTACCGGATTTTCCCCTGCGTATTTAAACTCAGGGCGAGAATTCACTCCACCAGGGAGATTACAAAGAGCTGTAGGTACAAACTCGAGTACCAAGCTAGAAAGTCGATTTAAAAAGATTGAAAATGCGCTTGAATTAACTCGGATAAATCTCACGCAGAGCTTTCAAAAACAAAGTCGGCATTATAATTTACGTCGCCGCGAATGGATGTCCACAATCGGCGAAAAAGTGCTGAAACGTACGCATACGTTATCAAATAAAGACAAAATATTAACGCGAAACTAAGTCCTAAATACGACGGCCCTTTCGACGTTATAAGAAAAATATCTCCAGTTCCATACGATTTGCGTGGAGCAAATAACAAAACGATACGTCACGTCCATGCCCGGGACCTGAAAACGAAACGCGTTAAATTTAAGTCCGGCCGGAAAATTTTGCGAATTGTAGTATTAGCGAATACATAATATTCAATAGCGTTAAGAATCGTATTTCAAAGTATATAGTAGTAGAAATAGTATTTCGAATATAATATTAAGCAAGCATTATAGACTAGAATTAAGTATACAAGATTCGCTGAATCCCGATCAATCAAGGCCAATTTCCAAAAATCCCCTACTAAACAGGCTGGCGAAAAGCCTTTATAATCGGGTAATTATCGAATTTTCAGCACAGTAGTTTCCAATCGTTCGAAATCGATTTACTAAACGTTTCAATCAGAGAAACCGAGGAGGCGACGCGAATCCTCGAGGAGCTTCACCGGGACATCGGCCCCGTACCACTGGACGGGTTTTCGTGCGACGAGTTCAACGACTCCATCCTAGACGGGCTAACCCTCGAAACGCGCGCGCCCGATACTTCAACCCCCGAGATCCCGATCCACGACCATCGAGGTGCCCGTGCCGTGTAGTGCATCTACATCCGACTCGGAGTGTGCCGCGATCGAGGTACCGCCCGTCCCAGTCGCGCTACGCAAGATAGCGCCGAGAAAACGTGTAGCGGTAACGAGGCGGAAAATAACAACCGCAGTGGAGCCGGCCGAGGCCTGTATACGCGTGCCTACACGCCCAATTCGCCTGGGAGCGCATCTACGGGAGTCGCAGGGCCCGCAGCTCGCCAAACGACGCGCCATTAAAATCAGGCCTTACACGCCCCAGGTCACCACGGCGCAGATAAGGGCACTGCCGCGTATACCACGTATCAGCCGGCCCAAACCACCGCCACCTCGACTACTGATGCAGGTGCCGCTGGAACGGATCCAGCTACCAGTAACGGCGCCAACACCACCATCACCACCGCACGCATCACCAACACCAACACCAGCACCAGCAGCCCAGCCACCTCCGCCCGCAGCACCCCCAGCACCAACACCAGTACAACAGCAAGCACTGGCACAGACGCCAACATCACCCAGCAGTAAAATTACGGCCAACATCGAGCTACCCGACGGATCCATCGTAGCAGTGCCCGTGGGGACGAGCCGGCTGCGCGTCTGGGTCGGCTGCATCAAATGGGCGCTACGTCTAAACCCAAAAGACGGCAGTCTTTTTAAAGCGCACGTAGTGCGCTCAGGTACGACGAAAGCAACGCGTTTTTTCTGTTTGTTTCGTTCAACTTATTCTTTTTCTTTTTCGTAAATTTTCTGTAACGGAGCTACGCGACGCTCCGCTCCCCGAAGAAAGAGGGGATTGCGATGACACGCTCATATGGACGTGCGCAGTCGCGAAATTCAAGCGGCCAAGATAAGACACGCTGCGAGCGCAAGCGAAATCACGCGTACAGCGGAACCAGCGTTGCCTAGCAACGCTGGTGACGTCACACCACTACCGATTGCCGCCGATTTGAGAGCCTTTATAACGCGGCGTAAGATCTCAAATCGACAGTATTCGTCTGATGCTTCAGGCGTGTAAGGAGCTCCTTCACGCTTGAAACTCCTGGAGTCTGACCAAGCCGACTATCTGGTGCCCCAGTAGCCGAGTTGGAAAGACCCGGACGGAATACCCTTATGGCCAGGGTTAGGCCGTTACACAGGTGCTCCTGGTGACGGCATAACCATCGGGCCCCATCGTTCTGGCTAGTTCTAAGGCGCCCCTTGCACTAGACAAAACCTGGGGTAAATTGAGCCACCCCGCTATACGTTTCCCCTTTAGTCACTGCGCTGGTACTCCAGGCAGCGAATAAAGGCCAACGTGGCAACCTCTTCCCCTCCACCTCTGGTGCCCCAGGGTGAAAGGGACAAGAGTCGACCAGCGACACGTGAGGCGCTCCTCCGTGCACGCC
>UELU01142272.1:0-11181 GCA_900490025.1 Megastigmus dorsalis
AGCTTCCGTACTACTTGATTTTTGGAAAATTTCTGGGCTGAGCGCGCTTTATTTGTGATCAGTCTATCATCTCTTCAAGTTTCAAATCAATTGGTTAATTTTTTAAGTAGAAAAGTTTGAAAAACTTAATGCCGGTAAAACAGGCGACTCCGACGTCCCCTTAATATTTTATTTAACTTTAAATTTTAGTCTCAATACAAATTAATTGAAATATGTTGTAATACATATTCAATAACTATTAAGTATTCTTATCACTTATAGCAACAACCCGATGGATTAATATTAAATCCAAACGTAACTTAACAGTTAAGAACTAGAGCTTTATGACAAATGTATTCGTATTTAATATAAGTGATGTTCATTAATGGTTCTGTAAATGCACCGATCATTTAATACAAGACATCTTTTCTCTCAGTGTATGTACTTCTACGCAATAATTTTAAACAAAAAACTTTTTTCGAAATCTTCAAACGTTTAACTTTCAGAATCTTAGTCGAAATACTACGTTTCTATACAATTGAAAAATATATTTCGTATTAAATAAATAAAAAAGACGTGTTTGTGGAAGAAAACAACATTAAACGTACGCGAGTCAGTTGACGTGGAGACTATGGTTAACGATACCTAAGCAAGTCAAATTCATCAATTTTATGACATTCATGAAATTAATCTTAAACTTACAATCACTCGAATAATATACGTGTATAATTATTATTTTGACTACCAAAGACTCGAAAGACCCTCCTTAAATATAACCAAACTGCAGCTGAATTTTCCCAATAAAAATTTTATCCTATAAAAGTACTTATATATATATAAAATTTGACCGGTTGAACGCGTAACAAATTTCAAGACTTTTTATTCACCTGGCAATTTCTGTACAGAAAGTCAATTTTTTTGGTCTCTTTTCCAATATTTGTATTTCATCTAGTTAAAAAATGTAACTAACAAGATGATCTAATCTTATAATTCGAGAGAATATCCTCTAACAAAATGCAATAAGAGAGAACAGTGATTATAGTCGAACGATAAAGTTTAAGTATTACAATAATTTTAGAATGTTAAGTAAATCTAAACTTTTAGAATAACGACTTTGGAAAAGTGTCAAGTTTAAGAATTATTGTCAATGCACATAAAATTGTAGAGTTTCTATACAGTAGCATGACACTAATTGTCTTGTTTAGCTTAAAATTACTTGTACAGCTAGATTTTTATAATAGAGCTTTTTATCATAAACTTAATTACTTTCTATTATAGACAAGTACAGATAGGATTATATTATACATGTATAAAATAAAGTAAAGGTGAAAATAAGATTTGAAGTTGTACTTAATTTGCATAACAAAATCTATGCTTTGCTTAACTTGAATAGTATTAAGCTTTCGAAACTCAATAATTATGCTCAGCTTGGTCTAAAACTAGTCTTAAAAGGGTCGAAATCTAGTCTCAACTTCTCTCTAAAGTGATTAGAACTTAAGCGACTTCCGGATTATCTACTGATAACTACTTTCTGTTATCGACTATGTTTAGCATGCATCTGATATAGAGGTATTTAAATCTAAATAAGTTTAATTATATATTTATCACATCTAAAGTTGTTTAAAATCTTTTAAAAAGATTTGTTTTATATATTTTTCATTTTTTTATTTTGAAATAAAAATTTTGATAAAGAAAATGGTCTTCGAAACTTGCACTATCGCTTAATGTGAAAAGACGTTTAATTTAAAAAAAATAAATTTCCTTGCTTGAAAGGAAGTATATTAAAAAAGTCCTTGTAGAAACAGACAAGTATCTAAAAATATTAATTTTCAATCAAAGCAAAATACCAGCGACTCGTGCATTTTTGCCTCTAAACCGACACCATCGCGACTTACATAATCGTGTAGCCCTTGTCAAACAGCAACTTAAAAAAAAATATCCCTATAAATTCTGAGGCAACTTATATATATAACTTGTTAAAAATTGAAAATTAACGTGGGTAGTATATAATGTGGTTATAGAAAAGTAGTAGAAGAGTTCCGAGTACAGTCAGACATCGACGTCTATTATAGATATAATACCCCATGTTAATTTTGAATGTTTAACAAGGTACATCTCAGTTCCCCAGGGTTTATAAGGTTTAACAACGGCTATATTATCAAAACGCATTTGCCGTTTGTAAGGTCCTTTTTAACTTTCTCTTCAAGTAAGGAGGCTAATATATTTAAAATTAAATGTTTTTTTTTATTTCAGTAATGACATCTTAGGCTTCGCACGTTCCCTCTAAATTCTGCTTTTTCAATACAATGTCATGAGCATTCTGCTTTAATGCTTACCAAAACTACTTTGATTTTAATATATTTATTATTATTAAATAATTAATTACAATGTAAATCTTATATATTAATATAAATCTAAAATCTTCAAATTGTCTAAAAGACCTACAGACAAAATCAATAAAATTCAGCCTACCTAACTAAAGAATAACCACAAGACTTGAAGGGAGCTTAAAGACCCTCAAATAAAAATTCTCGAAACTCAAATTCGTTCCCAATACTTGAGCAGCAACTATCCTGGAAATTCTATCAAATCCGTATTATATCTCAATAACTTTAAGCAGCAGCTGCCTGAACTCCTGAGCTGTTATATTGATCTCCAAAATATTATTCTGCTATGATCATCTCGTGTAAGGTGTTGCATTCATTCAACCGAAATTTTTTTAAGCGTTATTCATTTATTAACCAATTATGTATTTTAAGTAATTAAAAGACTAAGCATTATTTCAATATATCACAGGGTTAATAGCTGTAAACTATGCATATCCCTTGGATCAAATTCATGAAAACATAATTCAGAATTATTTGTAAATAAGGTATTTGAAAACTAATTTGTACTGTGTATTTGTATGCAATATGATCTTATACGTTGTTTACTATAAGGATTTGGGATCATTATTATTTTAGTTAATAGAAATACATCCGTTTTAAGGAGGTTCATCAGGTATAGAATTAACGAACGGATTTTGATGAAATTATAAATACAAGTTTATTATTGTATATTAAATAACGTATTAAATTTTTAAGTTATTTAGTACCCTTACTAATGAGATATTATTAAAATAAATTTTTGCAATTTAGCATTGAATCTTATGTAGAGTTGCATTATTTTAGTATTTTAACTTGAACTGTATAGTTATTAACGAACGATTTACAAAAAAACTTTTACATGACGTAAATAGTATACTACACACCTAGGGAGGTAAAGTAAGAATGGTCTCGCCTTCGGCTCGGGCGACAATTTACCTGCGATCTGAGGCATTCTTTTTTAGTTCCCATGGTGTGTATACTATTTTTCTGCCTAGCGAGGCCGAAATTACCACTTTCTCAAACCGGCCCCGGGAGGAAAAGTGGTACTTTCGTCCCGCTAGGCAGAAAAGAATATTTAGCGAATATTTTGAGAGCCTGTACAAGCTTGAGCAGAATAACCTCCATTAGAGCAGTATAACCTCCACTAAGATAGCGGCAACTTTGCACTTTTTGGCAAGTTGTTTGAAATTAATACGTACAATATTTAACTTAATGATATGGATAAAATAACGTTAATCGAAAATGTTAAATAGGTTAGTGAATAGAAAGTCAACTGTTGCAACTTTTTTTGGACTTCCTACGTACCTGATGAACCTCCTTAAAGCATAAGAGTGAAAAATTTCGCTCTAAAATTTGAAAGGATATTATTGGGACATTTATTTTATTATTGATATAGTAATCTTTGCATTTAATGCATTTAAGCATACAATATGGGATATATTATACATTGTATGAAATATGAAACAGAATCTATAAGCACAGAACAGGATGATACATCATTATTGGAAGTTCGAAGATTATATTTGAATAAAAAGTCTTTTTTTGCACTTTCATGACTCCTGGAATAAGTCAATTTTAAAAAAAAATAATATTCTCTTCATGCTTGCAAATAATAATCTGCCATCAATAAATTAAAACTTTTAGAAGATTTATACTTATCGATATATTTGCTGTAATGCCTATGCAAGATAATATAGTATAAAGAATTTTGGATAAAAGGTTGTAATGAGTTTCACACCGAAATTCGATTGCTAATGTTTCCTAACTTTTACCCTCACTATAATTTTATTTCTTCAAGTTTAGAAACCGATAGGAAAAAGCTTATAACCGACTTGACAACATTATTTTTTTTCAATTCTAAACATTAATTGTCTGCGTCTCCATGACGAGCTCATCAAACAGTACTAGAAATTCAAAGTTTTATATTTTTTTTTCTCACCTTTTATTTCTATTCGCAGTGCTCAGTGTAGAGTTTTTAGATAGCAAACTAGTCATTGTATTGGCAAATTAATAGCCTAAAACAGAAAGGCGAGAAAACATAAAAATTAATAATTTTAATTGATCCGTAAGGTGACCGTAAATATTATGTACACTGAACATTAATGTTTCGAAAATGGATGGGAATGATTAAGCACTTATTTAACCATCTATAGTACATTTAAAAAAACACTGCTGGTAACGATCATTGAAGATATTAGTATTTTTTATACTTGTTCCTAAGACTTGCTTGTACTTTTCTCTCATTGGTAATTAATGACTCTAAATCGGAATGGCGGTAACAAATAATCTGCACTCACATACGAAATTAACAAAGAATTAAACATTAGAAATAGGTTAAATTGTTTAACGTGTTACACCTATTATATTACAAAAATTTGCTGTCCAGAGCATTTATAAACGTTTTCCAATTATAGAGCTACCCCCGTGTAGTGCCATCGACAAAATAATGTTACTTCAACTGTCGACAATGGCATTAAAAAGGAACGTCATTACTTTTTCGGGAATTTTAACGAACCGAGAGCAATCGAGCGGGGGAAATTCGTTATTTTTTTTATTTTCTCTTTTTCCTCTCGCTTGGTGCTATCCACATACACACACACACACACACACACACGCACTTGCAATTTATAAATGTACGACCGTAAATAAATAAGTGTACATGGCTAAAATGGTGAATACAGTGGAAAGTGCCTATGCATCAAAAAATAGGCCGTAGAGTCAGAGAGATAAAGTATCTAGGTATAGTATATGTATCGGAATTCAAAAAACAAAGAGAGTGGGAGGAGGAGGAGGAGGAGTAGGAGAGCAGCTGTGACAGAAAAAACGCAGCTGCAATGCGGCTCGACAGGCCACGCGTACATTGCACACATGATTGGGGGCTTGCGGTTGTATTCTGGCATATATAACGTTATAAACCTGCAGAGAGAGAGAGAGAGAGAGAGAGGGAGAGAGAGAGAGAGAGCGCTCGGACAGGGTGCGCCGTGAAACACGATCGGGCCGCATTCGCATTAGGAATTCATTACTTTTAAAACCCCCCGACTCTGTAGCGTCCCTAGATCGCGGTATACACATACTGCACTTATAAACTGTCTGCTTGCAAATCTCTCGCTTCTCTCCCCCCATCTCTTTCTCTCTCTCTCTCTCTCTCTCTCTCTCTCTGTCTCTCTCTCTCTGCTTTGGCCGTTTTCATTTCGTACACCTGCTGCGCGAGATCGCGCAGACCGACTGCCTGTCTGCGACGTGGTGTACCGCCGCTAGACGAACCTGTCGCCTATTGAGCCTGCAGTCTAGAGAATTTTGAATTTAAAATCGTGCACCGCCGGACTGCTGTGACTGTGCATGGTACATCGAGCGCTGCTCCGTTTCTCCTCACACCGCGCGTATATATATGCAGGCCCTTTTTTATTTTCCAGCCTGTGTGTCTGTCGCTTTTGCTGCTTTCGTCGAAGGAGCGCCCGGACTAGACTGACCCAAGCGAATGTCGCATTTCAATATGATATTGCTTCGTGCAATCTGATATACTGCGGCTGCAGCTTGGGGGCTTTGTCTAATCGGCCGTTCGCTCGTGCGGACGTATAAATTATTAACGAACGGAAATGCGGAGTGAGAGCTATTGAGGGTAGCCGTTCGCCTTATTGCTATTCCCCGATTCTTTCCCTGTATTCTGACAAACAAATAAATCTAAATCAGAAAGACTGCGAACAAAAGTTCAGCTAATTCTTGACTACTCTACGCGCGTCGGCCGCGGGGAAAATATCTTTCTCCTTTCGTTTATTGTTACTCGCTCTGTTGGTAAATGTATTCGACGAAAAATTTCTTTTTAAAATTGATCAGTTTGTTCTCAGAATTCGAACTAACTGATGTGACTGTATTGTTTCAATATCTTATGTATGTAGTATATACAGAATCTTTCGTTTTTCGTTTGGAATTTTATCATATTTATCATGCGCACATGAAAAGATAGACATTAATTAAATACGTCTTTTTAATTATATACAAACAGTTATTTTTATTTTCGTAATAATAGATAGGCACACTTGAATGGTTTAAATTTTAATCAACGTATTAGACATTTCACTTTTGCATGCAAATACATTTTTTTATGTAAAATTTAGCCTTCCGGCGCATGTATTAGGTAGAAAACCCGTTAGCTCGTTTTTATGCGTAGGAGGGTTAATAGTATCAGATAGTCTACGTATAATAATTTTAATCGAAACAAATTATTTAGAAGTGATTGTATTTGCATGAAATCATTATTAATAATGAGGTATATAACGGTCAGCCTCTTTCTGGGTTAAAAACATATAGAGTTTTCTAAGGCTGATGAGTTTATTTAATCGCACATAGGTACGTTCGAAAATCGATTAATCCCTTTGTGCGGATGTTGGCAGCGCGTGACGTTGGCGGAAGGACACGGCATTCGTGCAGGCCCGGTTACAGCAAAGATCGGCCATAGTCAGTCAGCAAAAATATTGGAATCGCAAAATAAAAAGAAAAAAAAGAAGAAAGCTCACCGTACCGAGGGGCACCGCGAAAGTTGGAGCGCATTGAATTGTGATCTAATGAGCATAAAGAGAATGAAGAGTTCATTTTGGGTACAAAAGGGAGAGCGAGAGAGCAGGAACGCGCAAAGAGCTGAGTCAGAGTGACATTGGCGATTGGACTCATTGATCGAATACTTTCTGCGGCTCGTCGCTCAATTGCGAATGGTAAAGAGAGAAAGAGAGAGAGAGAGAGAGAGAGAGAGAGAGAGAGTGGAAGTATTGCAGGTCGAGCTGGGCGCGCATGATCGACAGCCTAATATGGCCGCGATGCCAATCGCACACGCTCGCACACACAGAGCTCGAGCTAAGATAAATCCGTAAGTGGATGAACTCGCTGACCTCCCCCCCCCCCACGATTTGCATAACTCACGTCGCGCCGATTCTATTACATCCGCGAATACGTGCGCGAGCAGCCGACGATTATATGGCTCTCTCCATGGCCGAGCGCGAGTTCGAGGGGCTTTCTCTCCCGACACGCTTCTATAGGTACTTATATTCCCCATGCGCACAGAGTGCGAATAGTGCGCGATGTCCAATGACGAGCCGCGTAGGTGAGCGCGAGTCTAGCTGCTGTGGAGGAAAAATTTGCGCCGTCTTACATACGAGAGCTACTCTCTCTGCTGCTGCAGACACTTTGCGGCCGCCGCGAGAACAGGTAAATTACGACGACGGGCTTATTGAGATAAAGGTCCCGAGTGCGAGTCCGTATTCTCGACCAGCACTTCAACCTGATGGAGAAAATCATGTTTCGCCGATCATCAAATTCATCAAATAATTGTGATGGCTGAGGATTTACTTAGAGGCATTCTCGCAGCTTTTACGCTTATATATGTATGTATATACAGCTTACGACTTGAACTGCGCCGAGAGGTCTGCAATTTTCTCGGAATAAATTAATTTCTCAGCTGTAACGAGCGCCGCCGCTTCGAAAATTACAAGCTATATACAAATCATTTGGAGATTATTTTTCAGATGGGCTTGTGCTGAATTAAGAATTGACTATTATGAGTTATGAGAAAATATCTGTATGGAAGGGTCGATTTAATAGAAATTAAGTTTAGATTCGATGCACGATGGTAAGCGGTAATAGATCGAAGTAGGCTAGACGATAAATATATGCTATATATCGTGGCACACTGCAATATAAGGTCTTAATTACATTTTGATATTCGTGAAAAGTACAACACAGGAAATTCCGAGTATATAGTAACAACGAAAAATTGGGCGCCGCGCGCGGGCACAACTAAATCAAGAGCGGGGCGCTGCACGTGAAAAAAAGCTCTAAAAAAAGTTAGCGCGATAAATTTCTTCGTGAAAATGATTTTCCCCAACGGCGGCCGGACGAGAGCCGCGCGCAGAGTTCTCTCTCTGCTCGCTCATAAAATGGAAAAAAAGGCAGTATAGCGCCGAGGCCGACGCGAGAATAGCTCGCGCACGTGTTCGGAGGGCCGACGAGTCGACGAGTCGCCCCCGTAAACACCAAGTCGAAAATGAAATTAGCGGGTCGCAGCTCCACTCTTTCGACAGCATAGCAGCACCCATTGGCCCTATATATATATATTTACATGACTATATGTTCGTAAGGCCGCACGCGCTAGATTGGCCAGCGAGTCGTGCACCTGTCCGTCCTATATACACGCCAGAAATAACAAAAAGATGTCGAACAAACGACCAACGGCTGCTGCTTCCGCAGATTATCAAATCTAAACATAGCTGGCGGGGGAGGCGCAATAGTTGCAGCAGTGGCCCCGCAGCTCCCGCGCGATCGGTCCCGACGTGTACCTCTCCGCGCGCGCGGAGATTGAAAAAGTTTCCGGGTCAGCGACGCGAGAGTCAGCATAGCGATCCCTCGTCGACCGATCCCGCGCCTACACAGCCAGACGCTTCGTGCGGCCTTCGCGCGGCGTCGGTGGCTCAAGCTCTCGCTCCAAAGCGCGATAAAATTTATGATCCGAATTCCGATGGATTTAGCGGCGCAGTCGTTGCAACGGCCCTCCTCCTCCTCTATACATGTATACACAGGCGCAGCTAGCGCCCCGGAACGGCCGTGCACAGTCCTGCTCCGAGTTGTTCTCGATGTGGTCGTCCTCCTCGCTCTTCCCCTCCCGCCCGCCTCCCGCGCACTTGTGCACGGGTCTGTATTATACGCGAATTGCCGTTCGCTCCCCCTTCTCGGGGATCATTGGTTGGCTGGTGGTGCCGTGATTGCCAGCCTGCGTGGACGAACGCGGCACTGCATGCGGTGCTGCAGCGTCGGGGACTGTACACGCGAGTTTATTCGATGATCCTCGTTACTCATTACTCGTAAGCTCGTAATCATTCTTTCGAAGCGCATCATTTTCAATTTCACAGCGAGAATGAGTCGCGGTGCTGCCTCTGCGCGCGCGCCGTTGAACCGATAAAACGAGCGCGCGTATAATATAGCAACGGCGGCGCCGCCTCCTCTCTCTCTCCCCTTCTTTATCGCTCTCGGTCTATACGCTAAATATGCTTTTTTTCATTTTTTTCCCCTTATACGAGCCGACTGATAATTATGTTAAATCCCCGAGGGAGAGAGAGAGAGAGAGCGAAGGATATGGAGCTGAACATTATCGCTTCGACGTGGCTTGTTATTATTTCACCGGTACGCGCCACGCGCGCTCGTTCGCTCGCCCCCATGCAATATATGTGCCGCTTTTCCCTGAAATATATCGAAGCTTCGGAAATAAGTAGTTTCCAACTAATGGTAATAAGATTGACGTGCGGATTGAAATTTTAGATTTAATATATACGTTGCGAGGATTTTCATCGAAGTGCAGCACGAAACTGTTGCATATAAAAGAAAACTGCTCTGATCCGGCTACTAAAAACTGCCGAATAGGTCATGAGTGCAAATACATATTCTCTTTACACTGAAGTTACAATGAAGTGTTTCCCGATAGATCTTGTATAGCATGGCATTATATTATCTTATTTATGAAAGATTCAAAGTATAATTTTAAATATGTTTATAATGTACTAGCGATGTCTTGTGAATATATTCTAATGTTTTAACTACTTATATATATATGCGTAATGTAAACGATTCATCATGCATTTTTATAAATAATTAGGTTGCATTTTGTGGCAACAAAATCAACTAATATTATTCTGATACCTTACCCAGATTCCAATAGATATAAAACTATATTTTTATCATTTTCATTATCAGGACATTATAATAAATATCATAAAAAATAGTAGACGTAAAAAGTACATAATCTTATTGTTATCGAGTTCTAATGGCAAATGTTCAATTGATTTAAACAAAAAATTTGATTTCACTCTTCTTTAAAGTATGTATAATACTTGAGCGTCAATTTTAATCATACAACGATCAAAATTAAAATGCAGATCGTATCCATAAAGTAAAAAATCAATTTTGAGAAAGTATCTAAAAGTATTGCGCTGAGAACATTTAAACTGGATTTCAAATTTGTTACATTTCCATAGTACTGTTGAAGCTTTTGATAAAAATGAGGTCAAGTAGTATGCAACAACTGGTTGTTACTGCCTTTATATTATACATATAAAATTTTAATATAAATATTTTATTTATATATACACATTAAAATTTTATATGAACACAGTGCAAAGTCAGGTAATACGTACACGCTGAATCAAATGCTGTATATTTTAATTCATATACATTAAATGCAAACATTTTATTCAAATTTTCGCAGAAGCATATGTTTTCCAAATTAAAGTTCCATCCTCAACGTTTCGTTACATTCAGAGTGTGCAATACTCAATGGAACGAGCCATGTGTAACATCATAAATTTGCAACGTACAGACTGCTATACTTCTTTATTATAATATACCATTAAAAGCTAACTAAACAGTGACAGTAAAAGCACACCAGTCTCTCGCGTTACGCTACAATCCAGCCCAGTAATTTTTCACAAAAACTTGCCACATATCGTGTAGTATAGTTTTCTTTGCCAACGCATTATATGTACCTGCGCATGAGCGTTGCTCGAACGGTCAATAGCCCAATAATTTCTCTACATGTACATGTTCCCACACAATTTTTCGTGTTTAGATTATACACGCCACCGTATACAACGATACGTATAATGGCAAACGAATTGCTCTTGCAAAAAAGTTGGCGTTTCTTTTGTTGCACGGAATGAAGTACATAGATAAAAAATGTGTGGGGAAAAAAATGTAACAGAGGGGATGGCCGGGAACGGCGCAAGCATTATTTAACACGAGAATCAGCGCTGGCTCTTTAATGCTACACGCTTATATATATATATATATATATATATAG
>UELU01142273.1:0-14598 GCA_900490025.1 Megastigmus dorsalis
ATAAAGTTCCTTTGGTCACGTTGCAGAAACGTTTCAGAAACGGTTCACGTAAAATCTTGAAAAGAAAATCTTTAAAATCGACGAATAAATTTTAAAGTTTAGGGCTCGATGCCCATGGGTCATATCATCCGGATAGTAACACCTAAAATTCGCACCACGACCCTTTTTAAAATAATTAAGGCACATTTATTTCAAGGTTTCACGTGAACCGTTTCTGAAACGTTTCTGCAACGTTGCCAAAGAAACTTTATAATTCATATACGCATAAGAAACATTTTACAAACGTTTCTAAAACGTTTCCTGAGACACCAAAAGCGGACATTTCAAGGTTTCTAAAACGTTTCTGAAACGTTTCTTCCACTTTTAGAGAATCGTTGCTAAGTTTCCAAAGAAACGTTCTAGAAACTTTTCTCCAACGTTTCGTGCTATGTGGGTTAAAATTGAAAGTTTATTAATAGTTGAATAATATTATACATTTTCATAACGCTTATCTCTATAGTTACTGAGAAAAATATGTTTAAACAATTATAGCATAAAATAGACACTGAGCGCAGATTCACGAGCGCAGGTCCTCTGTGTTCTCACTTACGTCAAGTTATGCGAATAAAAGTATACAGGCTTTTATGAATGCAGGGATTTCAAAAGGTGCGCGCAAGAGTGTGACAGCACGGCCATTGGCATCGATGTGAACCTGGCCCCCGAAATTAAGTTGACACTTGACATAATTGCTTTAAGTGATCCGCTTATTGTACTACCATTACCTCGCTTTACCTTACACGCTTCATGCGCCATTTGATTAATACAATTGATAACAAAAAAATCACTTGTTTTTTATATACCTATCACTCTAAAAACGAAATCTTGTCATGTCGATAATAATATATATATAACCTGAATGACTATGAAGCCATATACGTCGAAATTTATAATTTTACGGAAGTGCTTTTCCAGGCGATTAATTCCATTAGTTAATCGATTGATAATTTAATAACAAGAATGCTTCCGATTAGAATTATACAGCAGTTTTCTAACACTATACAAACGTAGTCTTGAAGTTGTAATACAAAGGTAACAATGTCCCGCAAGAAGTTAATTATCAATAAGACGTCAATCACGAAGTGCATATTTTATTTTTTCAAAGTCTTCGGAATAGCAACTATGGCTAGGAATAAAAATTGGTCACTAGACAGTAGAATAGGATATCCACTGTATGAATCTTCGAAAAAGGGAATCGCTTATAATGCATTTTTAATTTGTTTAATAATATCATTAAACGGTTACGATGCCGTTTTAATGACCACGGATGCTTACCAAATGTCTCGAATCCAATTTGAAACAATAAGCAACACTGTCCAGATGATGCTTAGCATCATTACATGCGTATTCATATTAGCAACATTTTGTGTGCAGCATGAAAAAGCTGTTAAAATAGCTAATAAAATAAATGTGCTTGAAGAGTTGGCCATTCGAAACGATTTGTCTCACGAAAAACTTTCATTGATATCTAATGTAAAAGTCGCCATCATAATTGAAATTACGTGTATTCTTCTTTGGTTTCTTATTATGTTTGCGACTACAATAAATTTTGGTCTGCTTGTAATACGCATATTAGTTCGTTATTTGTGCTTCTTATTGAACATTACGATGTACATACAATACAGCGTAACCTTAATGCTATTGCAGCACTTTTTTAAAGTCATAAATGACAGCCTGCAGAAAATCTCGAATGAATTCATTTGGCAGCACAAAGTCTATTGTACTGAAAGAATTAACTTGAATCTTAAGTTACAAAAAATATTGCAACTGCGAAAATTTTATACATCCGTGTGTGATATATCCCAGGAACTGTCAGATTTTTATTCTCCGTCTATGTTTCTGTGTATCTTATATAGTTTTACTTGCTCGCTATTTGTTGGATATTACGTTGCAAAAGACCTTTTTCTTCGAATTACTTACACACCGGTTATCTTCTATATTCATTATGCATATTGTGTCTTTTTTTATGCCGTTGCGCTAATACTTTTGACTAAGTCTGTTACGGCTACCATTAACGAGGTAATATTTTTTCCCATATTCATTAATTTTCGTTGAGTTTCAATGAGGTTAATACTTTTACTATCATATACAGAGTAAAAAAACTGGAGTGATTATAAGCGACTGTTTAAACAACTGCGAAGATCAGCAGAAATATCATGAAATAATGGAAAAGGTATTTACATAACTGATTATTCTTATGCAATATAAAGACAAATATTTAAAGCAATCTTACCTAAACTTTTACAGTTAAGGCAATTCGCTACGTATTTGCTGCATAAAAATGTAAAATTCACTGTATTCTGTCTGTATTCATTGGATGAATCGCTATTAATATCCGTACGTATTGTACGTTGAACATAATGATACCTATACCCCAAAACATTGTCAACGATTATTTTGCATATATTTCAGATGATAGGATCAATGACTACATATTTAGTGATAGTGTTGCAGTTTCAGTTCAGTCAGACAAACCAAACGACGAGTCCATAATGCAACGAAATAATTGTTTTTGTATATTTAGTACATTTTTTAAAATAGGTGAGAGTGATCAATAGGATATGTTGCATAAAAAAAAGTTTCAAGTGTAACGTGTACTGATAGATATTAATCAAGCTGATAATTCTATTACGACAAATTAAATGGTAAATTACTTTTTTTATAATTATTTCAATTCTTGTTTTGAGACATACTTTTTTCTTTTTGAATAATAAAATAAAATAAAATAAAAAGTGTACTAGATTGTACTTTAAATAAAATGAACTGTCATCAGATGATTAATGCGTATGGTTGACACGAAGTTACAGTTTTCATTCGATCTAAGTGGTTTTCATCATTACTTGATTTGATATTGATTAAAACATTCGTTATTCTTTAGTTTCGAACCTAATGTTATTTCTAGCAATCCGAGTAATGTATACAAGAATTTAAGTAGAGTAAGAAGCCTGTACTAAACTGATATAACTGTGCTAAATCAAGATGTCTAAAAATTTTTTAGCTAACAAGACTTTAATTCTAAAATACATTTTCTATTGCTTCAAAATCGGCGGTGTTGCAACAATGAAGCTTAATAATAAAACGTTAAAAAATAGGAAAAAACAATATTTGTGGTTTACGTCTTCGAAAGGTGGTATTATATACAATGCCTTTTTGGTCTTAGTTATGATTAGTATAAGCTTTTTCAGTATTTGGTTTGCGTACGGATTCGATTTCAATGGCAGAGCCGAATTTGAAAAGATTCTCGACACCATGTACACTGTTTTTGCCGTTTTTGTCTCCATTTTCATTTTAATATACCATTGTTTTCAACAAGAAAAGGCAATTGAAATAATTAATAAAATCCACCGCATCAGAGTATTAACAATGAGTCTTAATAATAAATTAGCTAATGAAAAGTTATCGTATGATATTAAAAACATTTGTTTCGCTTCCATAGCGACATGGTGTTTAGTGATATCAACATCGACATTGAGTAGGTTTGAAATAACTATGTATCACGTTCTTATGCATTGCTGTGTACAAATTATGAACTGTACATTTATGCAGTACAGTATTATTTTGAAATTGATATATCAACTCTTTAAAATATTAAATATCAATTTTAATTTTATTTCGAAAGAGTCTATTTCACCAAGGGTGATTAGTTTTGTCTGTGACAATTATACTTTAAATCATCATGTCCAGAGAACTAAAATGGATGAATTTTTCCTATTACGTGACTTGTATCTGATGTTGTGCGAGGTGACGGACGATTTATCAAATTTCTATTCTCTAATTATTCTTCTTTGCATTTCACATGCATTTATTACGGTAACACTTTTTTCTTACCACTTTACAAAGGTACTTATATCTGATCAAACGAAATTACCAATATTAACTGGGATTTTTCATTCTGCATTTGCTGTAATCCATCACATGGTTTTGTTTATAATTTTGACAAGATGTGTTCATGCAATAGTTATAGAGGTAAGATAATAATTTATTGGACTAGATAATTTATTTATTCTGATTTAAAAAAAAACATATTTTTATGTGCAACAAATATAGAGTAAAAAAACCGGAGAAATTATAAATAAGTGGGAAATAAATCTGGAAAACCAACAAATTGTAAATAAGGTAAAATGACAATTTTTTGCAACATCGAAAAAATCCTTAAAACTAATTTGATTCCATAATTTTGATTAGCTAAATCAATTTTCCAACTATATATTACACAAGAAGGTAGATATTACAGTCTTTGGTTATTTCTCACTAGATGAAAGTTTACTAGTTTCGGTAGGTAATACATTAAAACTTTATTAAGGACATTTGACAGTCCTACATTACCGACATCACAGTATTTTGATTAAAAATACATGTATTAGTGCAAAATAAAAACATCATTGTACTTTCTTTAATCCTAATGTACTATTTCGCAAAGTTTCAGCCGGATATTTAAAGACTATTGAGAATGGTATTTACACAAAGTGTCCAGATCGTCCGCTGGGACATACCTACAATTTTTGTGGTAATGGCATTTTCATTAGTTTTTAAATACTATACTTAAATTTTACGAAATGGTAGTTTATGATCCAAGGAAATGTAATGATGTCTTTATTTTTCATTTATACGAGTATTTTTTTACTGGAATCAAAATACTGTGATGTCGGTAATGTAGGACATGTCCTTATCTCTAACTTACATTTTTATAATATAAGATCTATCTTTTAGATTATTGGTTCCATCACAACATATTTAGTTATACTTCTTCAGTTTCGAAATAGTGAATAAAGTAATTTTGATAGTTTTATCATTGATGTATTACTAATAAGTTAATTTATCGAAGTGCGATAAATATTTCAATAAAATTTAAAAAATATTTAAGTATCAAAAGGAAAAGCTTCCGTAAATGCTCCTAAACTGAAAATACAATTATTATGTTCTATATTATTATTTGACACTTCAGGAATAAATTTTTTTCCCTAATAAACTTTTACTGCGTCTACAAGTTTTGTAGTAAATCGTTCGGTAATAACTACAGTTCAAGTTAAAAGTCTAGAAAAATGCAACTCTACATAAGATTCAATGTTAAATTGCAAAAATTTATTTTATTAATATTTCATTAGTAAGGGTACTAAACAACTCAAAAATTTAACATGTTGTTTAATATATAATAATAAACCTATATTTATATTCTCATCAAAATCCGTTCGTTAATTCTCAACCTGATGAATTTCCTTAAATGGGAATGAGTTTTTATAAGTGCCAAATTCTAAAAAATAGAAAATTATTTATATTATAATATTTCTCTACATTAAAAAATCAACGAAAATGAGCGTTTTTATATTATATAGTTGATAAATATTTTTTTCTTTAATTGTACCAAAATAACAAATAATTAAAATAACAAATTGAACTATTATTCTTTATTTGCGACTTGCTTTATTATTTTTTTATTATCCAATTCTTACTTCGTAATATTTCTTTAACGATACCTAAAAAACACATAATTTATAGTCCGAGTGGAGTTATTATCGTTTATTTGATACTTGTTTTTTTTTATTATCCAATTTTTACTTTGTAATTTAGGGCAATAAGAAAGGTAAGTACACTCTCTACGATGAAAATATAAGCTTTTACAACAATATTATTTTACGATCTGTTTCTCTTCTTTTTGCTTACTTTAACGTTTGTCATTAAAATTTTGCATTCTCTAAAAGTTGTGCGAGATAATACACAATTCTATAGTATTGTTTTATTTTATAACTATCAATAAGGCTCAAAGTTTGTCAAAATGTTCACCAACTACTTTATTATAGATAACGAATTATTAATGAATTTGACTTTCTACTTATTCAAATTTATTGGGGTTGCAACTATGAATTTTAAAGCCAAAGCGATGGACAAATTCAAAATTAAGTCTTGGATCTTTACATATTCGAAGATTGGAATAATCTATAATGTGCTAATATCTTTTTTTATGATACTATGGTGTTGCTACGTTATACAATATGCGTTGGAGCTTCAATTTTCTGATGGATTATCATCCCGAATATTATTTGAATTATGCTTATTTTTTTGCCTCGATGGTTTAGCCATATTTATTTTATTAAAATTTTCGATCCAGCAAAACAAGTCTATGGAACTTTTTGTCGCGGTGAATAAAATCAGAGAAATTTCTTCGAACATATGTGTTGGTCAAAACACTAGAAATAGTGTAGCATTGAAAAGCGTAATGGCAACGTATCTTCTGAACGCGGTACTTGGTCTCGTTTACTTTGTCTTGATACCACACGACAATCCCTTGGTTTTTATAAATATCATAAATAATTACATGTGCTTATTAATAGTTAACGCTCCACTTACGGAGTACAGTGTATTACTCAGATTTTCAGAGCAAGCCCTGAGATGGATCAACGGTACTTTGCAAAATATTTTGAAAGAATTGACTGAATCTCCAAAAACTCGATTGTCTCACATTGGTCTTGAAGTAAAAGCTCATAAGCTGCGTTGTTTGCGACATCTGTATTCATTGGTGAATCACTCGATGCAAGAACAGTTAGATTTCTTTTCTTTGCCCCTGCTATTGTGCATTTTTAATGCGTTTATGACTTCACTATTATCCGCTTATTTCATCGTGAGACCTATTTTTATCTCTACTATCAAATACGAACTAGGGACATACCTTCAATACTGGCTCTGCGTCTCCCCTTACATTGTTTCCTTAATATTTTTGACAACGTCCGTTACAAGTTTGGTTAACGAGGTAATTATTGCTCTTTAAGTTATTGATGTAATTATAGGAGAATGTTACATACACTGAGAAAAACCAATTTTTGAATTAGAAAAAGCTTTATTGCGGGTGAATGATAAAATATTTAGTTACTAAGATGTAAATTTAGTTTTTATAATAATATTTAAATTGACTTGTTAAACTGTCAGTATAATAACAAAATTTTTCATCAAATCAATTAGTTTTTCTTCTTGATTTAACAAAATATTTTATCATCCGCCCGCAATGAAACTTTCTTTGATCCACAGAAATTTTTTTTCCTGTGTAAATATAAGGCACTTCTAATTATCTGGCAACGTATTATTCGGAGCGTACCTAGAACTGATTTTTTATGCCTACTATTCCACATGCCACGATTAATAAAGCGATATTCTTCACTATGGTTCTGAATACAGAACTATGCCTGTATCATTCTCCTTTAAAACATTAATACAATGATTTCTTTTTAATTATATAAATATCTTTTTACACTAAGCATTTAAACTTTTTAGTTTATTTATACTTGTACATTTATTTATATAAACAGAGTACAAAAACCGGAGTTATTCTGAGCAACGGTTTAGAAAACTGTCCAGACGAAAAGTTTAAGAATAAGGTAAAGAGAAACATTTAATTATGGTATAAATTAATAGACCTTATGACAAAAATTTAAAGTAAATGAAATAACATTGAATTCTTAGATAGTAAATAAATGAAATTCTTTAATATTTACAGCTCAATCGATTTTTAACTTACTTACTTCATCATAATTTTCAATTTACTGTTTTCGGTCTTTTTGCATTAGACGAAACCTTACTGACGTCGGTGAGTAATCATAGTTATTAGTAGTGAATAACTTAAATTTTAATATAACGAGAGTTAATATTATAGTTTGTAGGTGCAATGGCTCGATACTTGGTAATCGTTGTTCAATTTCAAGACACCAATTCTACTAAGTATTGAGAATTCAAGTAAGGTGAGCTTCAACAACAAATCGAACTTCCTCGTGTATAAATATTGTTCTATATTTGCTTGAAATATTAAAATTGAAATGATAGATTGGTAATAGATTCATTCAAATTTGTAATTCCTTATTTATAAAATATGGAACTCGATTGCCCTTGTAATTTTCAAAAAAATCATAAGCAATAATGAAAATACTGTCGAAGTGTTTTCATTATTTACAAAACATTTAAGCTATATTGGCGATTTCATAACACAATCAATATAATTATTTCCGTTTTAAACACTCATTTTCAACAAAAACACTTTCCTCAGAAACACTTCTAAATAAAGTGTTATCAGGCATGTAAACTAAATATTAATAAAATAGTAACTAGTACTTGGAATCGTAAAGCTGAGATCTTATGCTTAAATTTAAAAAAATTCGATACAAGGTAAATGACCCAGTGACTGGACACGACTAGTGAATGGACAGCACTAGTATGTGGACGCGTCCGACCTTCCGAAGTTCGGCAATTTTAAAAAAAATATAAGCTATTGCGATAATTTTGTTGCCGAGTATATATTGTTATAAAAGATTATGAAACTTGTTTATTTATTTTTAACACAAATCAACAAATATTCGATGATTTTACTTCCATACATCAACTCATAATGCTATTTACTTTAATAATTATACGACGAATGGCAAAGTGTAATTTGTTTGATAATCCTAATAAATTGCTTCGATATCCAGTATTCGTGCCAGCACATTTACTCGTCATCAGAAGTTTTGTTTGGGAAAATAAGTTGCACCATCCATTTTTTATTTTGCGCATTTACGTGTGTTTTCATACAAGCAAAGTTTCGTGTTCAGGATGAGAAAGTTGTTAAGATAGCTAATAAAATAAATAGGCTTCAAGAGTTAGTCTTGGTCATCCGCAGCGATTTGTCTCATGAAAAAGTTTCATGGATATCTAATGTAAAAGTTGTCAGCGTAATACTTATTACGTGTGTTATTCTTTGGATTTTTACATGTATCGCGGCTTCATTAAATAACACATAGCTTGTACAAGGAAGTGCTCGATCTTTGTGCTTGTTTTCGAACATCATGATATTGATGTATGTAGTAGAATAATCTTAATGCTGTTGCAGCACTTTTTAGAAGTCATAAATGACAGCTTGCACCAAATCCGAAAGGAAGTCGTTTGGCAGTGAAAAATCTAATGAAAATTATACTGAAGGGCTTAACTTGAATCTTAAGTTACAAAAAATATTGCAATAGTGAAAATTTTATGCATCCGTGTGTGATATATTCCAGGAGCTGTTATATTTTTAATCTCCATCTATGTTTGTGTGTATCATAAATAGTTTTACTCCCTAGCTGTAATTAGATATAGTTAAATAATAATAAAATACTAATATTAAAATATATAATGAGAGGAATGTTATAGTTTGTTGGTGAATTACTAAATACTTCATAATCATTGTTCAATTTCAAGACACCAATTCTACAGTACCTCTAGAAGAGCACTAAGTGTTTTAACAATAAATCGAACTTACTCTTGTATATATATATATGTCCATTTTTTTTGAAATATTAAAATCGAAATGATTGATTAATTAAAATTTATAATCACATATTTATAAAATATGAAATTCGATGGTTCTTGTAATTTTAAATAGTTTAAATTGATAAGCAGTACAGAAAAAGCTGCTGAACCATTTTCATTATGTACGAAACAATTAAATCACCATATTGACGATTACATGGACAAAATCAATATAATTGGTTCGGTTTTAAATACTCATTCTTAACTAAAATATATTCTTTCCTCAGAAACATTTATAGTTAAAGTGTCGCTTGGAATATACATTACATTTTATATTTTATTCTGTATTAATATTGTATGAAAAAAAAATATTAAAAGAATAATCCTTAATAGTCTATATCTTCAATAAAAATCGAAAAATGTTCGCATTTTTAAAATTTGTCTTTTATTTCTTCAAAATATTTGGAGTGGCAACGATGTCACTTGAAACATCGTGGAAAGGAGGCCAATCTCAGTTATTCACGCACTCAAATTTTGGAGTTGTATATAATATACTGGTGACTTGTTTCATAACAATACCAATTTTTACTACGATTGGATCAACCATGTATGAGATCAATCCCAATGAAGAAATAGCGTATCGAATCTTTTTTTATTTCAGAACTATTCACAGTGTAGTTATGGCTTGTGTTTTGTTATACTTTTCTACCCAACAAGATAAAGCAATCAAATTGATCGATAATATTAATAAAATAAAACAATTTTCATTGGTTTTAACCAAAGATATATGCAACAAAAAAATAATAGGCAACATAAAGTCAATATTTTTTTCTAGCATTGTGTGCTGGATTATATTATGTGCCTTACTTTATTATGCTCCACCCAATTTGTATTTTGTTGCTATAATAACTTCCAGTTTCATATCGATTTTGCCGCTAATGCAATTCAGTATGATACTTCAGTTGATAAAACAACTATTCATTGTCATAAACGAAAATCTAGACAATATTTCAAAAGCTGTTCAGCTGTCCAAAATTCAGCAAATTCAGAATAAGAGGTTTGAAATCAAAGTAGAGAAATTGTTGCATTTACGAATAATGTATTCGCTATTGAGCAATGCAACGCATGAACTGTCAGACTTTTATTCGCTACCAATATTATTTTGTATGTTGAGTGTATTGATTTTAGCTCTCAGTACTGCTTATTATTTTATAAAGTTTATAGCGGCATATAATTTTGATTATTCGTTGGTTTTGGGCACTCGCTGTGCTTTATTGATATTATCGTATGTTATTACCCTAATAACTTTGACCAGATCTGCATCAACTACGATTTACGAGGTAGCTATATTGGTTATTGGTTTTAAGAAGCTGTGCTATAGCAGAAAAGATTCCTACCTTACTCATGTTTGCATTTAACGAAATGTAGAAACATAGACATCAATTTTTGGAAAAAAAACTCTCTGTCACCATCTCGGTAATGATGTAAGCATTACGTGGTTCGAGTTTCGTGAAACTCAATCTAAATTCGCTGGGATTTTTATCTTTGGAATTTTCGACGACTAAAATGTGTCAATTATGGATGGTATTTCATAAAGTTGGAACCAACTATAATGTTTACTTAATTACCGAGGTTGTGACAAAGAATTTTTTCCAATAATAAGATCCGGTAAGGTAAGCAATCTTTCCGATCGTAGCAAATCCTCTGAATGTTTTTTTGAGAGTTACATTAACGCGAAAATTTTTTTTTTCTATAAATAAAACAGAGCAAGAAAACAGGCGTTATTGTGAATGATATTTTGGAACATTGTGAGAATGAAAATATCGCCGCCAAGGTAAATTAAATTTAAAGATTTGCATCTATAAGCCAAAGATGTTTAAAAGCATGTCTTCAATTTGTTACAGTTAAATGATTTTTCAACGTATTTACTTTACGAAAATATTCAATTTACTGTTTTTGGCCTTTATTCACTGAAGGAATATTTATTAATAACGGTAATTAGTATTTAAAAACTAATATAATAATAAATAAATATAATAATTATTTAAAAAATGTTAATATGTGTATATTTTACAGCTTGTAGATGCAATCGCTACATATTTGGTAATAGTATTGCAGTTTCAGAAAATTGTTTAAGTTTGAAAATCTATTACACAGAGAAGTGTGAATAATTTACAAAGCAACATTAGTAAAAGTGTATTAGGTACTGTTTGAGATAAATCTTTATTTTAGTGTTATTTACACATTTGTAAGCTCATTATTATTATCTTTTTATTAATTAAAGTGCTTCTCGTCTCCGGTGTCCGGTGTCCCGTGTTCAATATCAAAGGATCATGTTTTTATCTTTTTAAGTAACAATCTAATAGTAATTCATAATTGGTAATTGGTAAATAGCTTTTTTAATTGAAATCCCTAATGTAAATCAAAATAATACATTAAGGCCGTATATTAATCTCGATTATAAATTCAAATTTCTCGCCTTTCATTTTACAGAACGAAAAGTAAATGATTGATTCTTGGTACATAAATGATAATTACAACTATGTAAATCCTGAATAGAGTTGTCCTTCATTTATAAATTATCTATCATCAAGCAAAGTTTCAAGGAAATATTTAAATGACACTTTATAGCTCCTTGCAATAATATGATAAAGAATATAAATAATTTAAAAAAATAAAAACATTTCATCACTAAAAAGTGAACTATAATGTAGTACAAATTACCCGAGGGAGCGTTAATGAACGAGGGGTGTACCTAGTAATTTATTGTTATAAAAGAATATGAAACTTGTTTATTTATGTTTAACATAAATCGACAAATATTCTATGATTTTACTTATTCATACAATTCACATTGCTATTTTTCTCAATTATTATACGACGAATGCTAAGCGCAAGGCGTAATTTCCTCATGTATAAATATTGTTCATTATTTTTTTGAAATATTAAAATTGAAATGAGTGATTAATTCAAATATGCAATCACTTATTTATAAAATATGAAAATTGTTAGCTTTCGTAATTTAAAAAAATATTCAAACTAATAAGCAATAAAGAAAAGGCTGCTGAAGAGTATTCATTATTTACGAAACATTAAACCCATCCTATTGACGACTTCAAGACTAAATCAATACAATCGTGTCATATTTTTTCCGTAGAAACATTTCTAGCTAAACTCAGGAGTATTTCTAATTGTTTGACCTGTAGGTACACTAAATATTATATTTTATTCTGTATTAAAATAGTTTGAAAAAAACATATATTTCTAGAATAGCCTATATAGCTTATATAGCTTCAATTAAAATAATTGAAAAATGTTGGCATTCTTGAAATTTATCTTTTACTTCTTCAAAATTTTTGGTGTGGCAACGATGTCACTTGAATCATCGTGGAAGGGAGGTCAATCTCAATTATTCAGACACTCAAATTGTGGTGTTATATATAATGTACTATTAACTTGTTTCATAACGATACCAAATTTTATTGTATTTGGATCAACCATGTATCAGTACAATTCCAATGAAGAAATTTTGTCTCGAATCTTCGTATATTTCAGAGCGATTAATATTGTGGTAGTCGCTTGGGTTTTGTTATACTTTTCCATCCAACAAGATAAAGCGATCAAATTGATCGATAATATTAATAAAATAAGGCAATTTTTATTGGTTTTAACCAAAGGTATATGCCTCAAAAGAATAATATGGAACATAAAGACAATATTTTTTTCTAACATTATATGTTGGATTTTATTCTTTGGTTTACTCTATTTTAGTTCGATACACATTCAATTTGTTGTTGCGCTAGTTTGCCATTTCATATTGATTTTGCCGCTAATGCAATACAGTATGATACTTCAATTGATAAAACAACTATTCATTGTTATAAACGAAAATCTAGACAATATTTCAAAAGCTGTTCAGCTGTCGAAAATTCAGCAAATTCAGAATAAGAGCTTCGAGATCAAAATAGAGAAATTGTTGCATTTACGAACAATGTATTCGCTATTGAGCAATGCAACGCGTGAGCTGACAGATTTTTATTCGCTACCAATATTATTTTGTATTTTGAGTATATTTTTTATATCTCTGAATTCCACTTATTATTTTACAAAGTATATAACGTCATATAATGATGTTTCTATGTTGTGTTTGCTCATTCGCTGTGTTTTAGCGATAATATCATATATAATTACCCTAACAACTTTGACCAGATCTGCATCAACTACCATTTACGAGGTAGCTATATTGGTTATTGGTTTTAAGAAGTTGTGCTATAGCCGGAAAGATTCCTACCTTACCGGCACTTGCATTAAACGATATGTACAAAGATAGAGATTAATTTTTGGGATAAACTCTCAGTCACCAACTCGGTAATGGTGGAATCATTATGTGGTTCAAGTTTCATGAAAACCCATCTACAATTCACAGCGATTTCTATCTTTGGAATATTCGACGACAAAAATCTGTGGATTGTGGATGAAATTTCATGAAACTGAAACCAACTAATGTTTACTTGATAACCGAGGTCGTGACAAAGTATTTTTTCTAATAATAAGAACTGGTAAGGTAGGAATCTTTTCATGTTACCACATCCCCTTAATGTCTTCATAGAGTTACATTAACGCGAAAATATTTTTTTTCTATATATAAAACAGAGCAAGAAAACAGGCGTTATCGTGAATGATATTTTGGAACATTGTGAGAATGAAAATATCGCCACCAAGGTAAATTAAATTTAAAGTTTTGCATTTATCTGCGTGCGAAGTTTAAAAACATATCTTTTATTTGTTACAGTTAAATGAATTTTCAAAGTATTTACTTTACGAAAATATTCAATTTACTGTTTTTGGCCTTTATTCACTGAAGGAATCTTTAATAATAACGGTAATTAGTACTTTATACTGTGATAATAATAAATAAATATAATAATTATTTAAAAAATGTTAATATGTGTATATTTTGTAGCTTGCAGATGCGATCGCCACATATTTGGTAATAGTTTTGCAGTTTGAGAATAGTGTATAATCTATTACTCAGAGAAGCGTGAAGAAATTACAAAGCAAAATTAGTAAAAGTGTAGGTACTGTTTTAAGATAAATATTTATTTTAGTGTTATTTGCATATTTATAAGCTCATTATTATTATAATATATTGTTATGAAAGAATATGAAACTGGTTAAGTTTGAAAATCTATTACACAGAGAAGTGTGAATAATTTACAAAGCAACATTAGTAAAAGTGTATTTGGTACTGTTTGAGATAAATCTTTATGTTAGTGTTATTTACATATTTGTAAGCTCATTATTATTATCTTTTTA
>UELU01142273.1:14618-32108 GCA_900490025.1 Megastigmus dorsalis
ATTTAAAAAATGTTAATATGTGTATATTTTGTAGCTTGCAGATGCGATCGCCACATATTTGGTAATAGTTTTGCAGTTTGAGAATAGTGTATAATCTATTACTCAGAGAAGCGTGAAGAAATTACAAAGCAACATTAGTAAAAGTGTATTTGGTACTGTTTGAGATAAATCTTTATGTTAGTGTTATTTACATATTTGTAAGCTCATTATTATTATCTTTTTATTAATTAAAGTGCTTCTCGTCTCCGGTGTCCGGTGTTCAATATCAAAGGATCATGCCTTTATCTTTTTAAGTAACAATCTAATTGTAATTGATAATTGGTAATTGGTAAATAGCTTTTTTAATCAAAATCGCTAATTTAAATCAAAATAATACATTAAGGCCGTATTAATTTCGATTATAAATTCAAATTTCTCGCCTTACATTTTACAGAACGAAAAGTAAATGATTGATACTTGGTACATAAATGATAATTAAAACTATGTAAATCCTGAATACAGTTGCCCTTCGTTTATAAATTATCTATCATAAAGAAAAGTTTCAAGGAAATATTTAAATAACACTTTATAGCACTTTCAATAACACGATGAAGAAGATTAATAATTTAATAAAATAAAAATATTGCATCACTAAAAAGTTAACTTTAATATAGTAAAAATTACCCGAGGGAGCGTCAGCGAACGAGGGATTGTAGCTAGTAATTTAGTGTTATAAAAGAATATGAAACTTGTTTATACAAATCAACAAATATTTGATGATTTTACTTCTATATAATTTGTTTGACAATTTTAATAAGTAAAAAAATTACGAAAAAATAAAAAATCTAAAGAAAAAAAATCCTCTCTGGGTTAGCTTGAGAAACATCTCTTTTCAGATGATTCGGTTGCGAGTAATGTACACCGAAAAACAACTTTTTTTCGAGGCGCCTCCTGAGATTCACGGACACTCGCTTAATTTTCAATATTTTGCAATGAAAATTTAGGAAAATATTGGTCAAATGTTGCATTATTATATGGAAATGAACTAAATAATTAACACTATCTGCATCGCCAAAAAATTCTTAAAAACATGTCTTTTTTCACCGAAATAACCTTCCCCTCCCCCCTTAAATAGCTAATTAAATAAATGAACTTCAAGAGTTGGCCTCGGCCATTCGCAGTGATTTGTATTACGAAAAACTTTCATGGATATTTAATGTAAAAGTTTCCATCATAATACCTATTATGTGTACTGTTCTTTGGATATTTACATGCATTGCAGCTTCAATAAATAACAGATAGTTTGTACTTCACGCAATTGGTCGGGCCTTGTGCTTCATTTCGAATAGTATAATATTGATCAGTACAGTATAATCTTAATGCTGTTGCAGCACTTTTTCAAAGTCATAAATGACAGTTTGCATTGAATCTCGAAAGAATTCGCTGGATAGTGCAAAATCTACTGAAAATTATACTGAAGGGCATCTCTTATCTTGAATCTTAAGTAACAAAAAATATTGCAACAGCGAAAATTTTATGCATCCATGTGTGACATATCCCAGGAGCTTCTAGATTTTTAATCTCCATATGTATTTGTGTGTCTCATAAATAGTTTTACTCCCTAGCTAATTATTATATATAAGTAAATAATAATAAAATATTAATATTAAAATATATAACAAGAGTAAATTTTATAGTTCCTAGGTGCAATTGTTAGAGGCTTGGCTATTCATTGATTAATATTAAAATACTATATATATCTCTATTTTTATTGAAATATTAAAATTGAAATGATTGATTAATTAAAATTTGTCATATTTGTAAAATATGAAATACTCTCGTAATTTTAAAAAGTTCTAACTGATAAGCAATAAAGAAAATGCTGCATAAGTGTTTTCATTGTTTACGAAGTATTTAAACCACCATGTTGACGATTACATGACAAAATCAATATAATTGTTTCGGTTTTAAATACTCATTCTTAACTAAAATATATTCTTTCCTCAGAAACATTTCTAGCTAAAGTCTTGCTTGGCATGTACATTAAATTTTATATTTTATTCTTTATTAATACTGTAAGAAAAAAAAAATATTAAAAAAATTGTCCGTATACACTATAGCTTCAATAAAAATTGAAAAATGTACGCATTTTTAAAATTTGTCTTTTATTTCTTCAAAATATTTGGGGTGGCAACGATGTCACTTGAAACATCGTGGAAAGGAGGCCAATCTCAGTTATTCACGCACTCAAATTTTGGAGTTGTATATAATATACTGGTGAATTGTTTCATAACAATGCCAATTTTTACTACGATAGGATCACCCATGTATGAGATCAATCCCAATGAAGAAATTGTCTATCGAATCTTCATTTATTTCAGACGTGCTCATACTGTGATAATGGCTTGTGTTTTGTTATACTTTTCTATCCAACAAGATAAAGCGATAAAATTGATCGTTAATATTTATAAAATAAGTCAATTTACATTGGTTTTAACCAAAGATATATGCAGTAAAAAAATAATAGACACCATAAAGACAATATTTTTTGTTAACACTGCGTGCTGGATTTTATACTTTGCCTTATTGTATTTTGCTCCACCCAGGTTTTATTTTGTTGGTACACTAATTTCCCGTTTCATATCGATTTTACCACTGATGCAATACAGTATGATACTTCAGTTGATAAAACAACTATTCATTGCCATAAACGAAAATCTAAACAATATTTCAAAAGCTGTTCAGCTATACAACATTCAGCAAATCCAGAATAAGAGCTTAGGAATCAAAATAGAGAAATTGTTACATTTACGGACAATGTATTCGCTATTGAGCAATGCAACGCATGAACTGTCAGATTTTTATTCGTTGCCAATATTATTATGTAATTTGAGTATATTTATTTTAGCTCTCATTTCTGCTTATTATTGTACAAAGTATATAACGACATATAATACTCTTTATCCGTGGGCTTTGATCATTCGCAGTGCTTTAATAATATTAGCGGATGTTATTACCCTAATAACTCTGACCAGATCTGCATCAACTACCATTTACGAGGTAGCTATATTGGTTATTGAATTTAAGAAGGTGTGCTATAGACGGAAAGATTCCTACCTTACCGGCACTTGCATTTAACGAAATGTTAAAAGATAGAGATCAATTTTTGGGAAAAACTCTATCTCGGTAATGATGTAAGCATTACGTGGTTCAAGTTTCATGAAACTGAATCTACAAATTGCAGGGATTTTTATTGTCGGAAATTTCAATCGGAATTCACAGCGAATTTTATTTTTGGAATTTTTGACGACTAAAATGTGTGAATTATGGATAAAATTTCATGAAGCTGGAACCAACTAATATTTACTTGATTACCGACGTATTGTGACGAAGAATTTTTTCCAATAATAAGAACCGATAAGATAAGAATCTTTTGGGTCATAGCAGATCCCCTTAATGTCTTCATAGAATTACATTAACGCGAAATATTTTTTTTCCATAAATAAAACAGAGCAAGAAAACACGCGATATCGTGAATGATATTTTGGAACATTGTGAGAATGAAAATATCGCCACCAAGGTAAATTAAATTTAAAGATTTGCATTTATAAGCCAGAGATGTTTAAAAGCATATCTTTAATTTGTTACAGTTAAATGAATTTTCAACGTATTTACTTTACGAAAATATTCAATTTACTGTTTTTGGCCTTTATTCACTGAAGGAATCTTTAATAATAACGGTAATTAGTACTTTATACTGATATAATAATAAATAAATATAATAATTGATTAAAAAATGTTAATATGTGTATATTTTACAGCTTGCAGATGCAATCACTACATATTTGGTAATAGTTTGGCAGTTTCGGAAAAGTATTTAAGTTTGAAAATCTATTACACAGAGAAGTGTGAATAAATTACAAAGCAAAATAAATAAAAGTGTAGTTACTGTTTTGAGATAAATATTTATTTTAGTGTTATTTGCATATTTATAAGCTCATTATTATTATAATATATTGTTATGAAAGAATATGAAACTGGTTTATTTATATTCTATGATTTTACTTCTATTTACAACTCACATTACTATTTTCTTCAATAATCATACGACGAACGTCAATATCGATTACTAAGAAAAGTTTATAGCTTTTGTATTAGGGTAATTTTTTGTAAATCCTTATATAGAGGTGCAACACTGAAGATCTGCTAATGAGACCGATTATTGAAATGCGGCACTACCTTTTTTGTGTATTCGAGTAAATAGTTTTTATATTACAGGCATATCTGCACGATTATCTAATATATTATACATATCGCCACTAAATCTGTAATAATCCATTTTATTTTCAGACATCTTGCACAGAATCTTTATTGTATTAAATTTTTTCCTAGGAAACTGTAATATTAAAACTCCACTTTTTTAGATTATACTTCCAAAACGGTTAGCAAAATTTATACAAAGGTACAATTATCAAAGTATTGAACTGTAAATTAGTGATTGCCAAAATTATAATTATTACTCAAAATCGCGAATCTTCACATTCTAAGCGGGTCTCGTAAATGTGCTATTTTGCAACGATCAAGAAAATCCCACGGCACACAGTCCACATCCACGTCTGATCATTATCAGCAATAGAAATTCCCGGTACAATAAAGAGACTACAGCAGATCAGCGGCGGCAAATAAGATCGATAAGTGCCAAAGCTTACCGCAAATCCCGATTTCTCGTATCTTAGCTTGGGTACAGCATATAAGGTGAGTAACTGGGAACGGTGAACATCAGTCGATTTCGGTTCTGGAACAGCAGTTTTCGAAACTACATTCAATCCAAAATGAAGTCCTACCTGTGTGCTCTGCTCCTCGTTGCTTTACTGGCTATTCAAGGTAAGTTTATCTGTAATTGTATTTTCGATAGCTCAAAAAAATGGGTTGCTTGAAAACTGAAAAAAAAATACGGGAAAATTTCAATAATAATTCAACGTTAGAAATAAGTTATTAATTTATGATAAATTATTGGGGGTTAACTAAAAAGCTCGAATTCAAATTTAAATTAATATTATATACATTTTTTTCTATTAGAAATAATTTTTAGAATGAATGAATGATGGCTAAATAGTTTGCAAGAATTGGATAACTGGTTCGACTGACTGTATATTATTATTCGAGTTTACTTAAAAAGATAATTTTTGGTCACGTGCATGACTATAAGTTGGTACGAGGACATATTAAAGAGTGCTAAAAGGCTAATCTTATCAACTTTGAAATTTCCTATACAGAGAGAGATTTTTAGATTTTTCGAGTCTTTTTGTTCGCACAAAGCGTGGATTTTGGGTACTTTTTAGCAGGATCAGTGTGTAAAGCATTCGCATTCGCCTTCGGCTCGTGGATTTACCTGCGTCTCGTGTTGCAAACTCTACACTCATTGAATAGTAGTAAAAGACGAATGAAAAATACCTATATATAACCAATGTTAAGTGTGCGAATACCTTATATATAAAATTTTCACATTTCAATGTTACCAAAGCACGAATAAAACATATATACCTACCTATTTTAATGTAAATCTCAGTATAAATACATATAGCATTTTAATTTCAGCTCAAACAGTATACGGTGATACAAATGAGACAGCCACTGCCAATAGTGGAAGCGGAATTCCGTCCATCGGTCTTCCTTTGAATATCTTCCTCGTCGCTTTCGGGGCGTTTCACTTGTGCAAGAATTCGGTGTCCAACTGAGACCACAGGATGAGCAAGATGTACATACTTTGTTCAAGTATTACGATTATCAGAAGCATTTACGTATTTTTTGTTGGATGATTTTGACGAGGACTCGAGGGAGCGGGAATGAGATGAAATGTTAAATGGATTGAATAAATAAAAATAATGTATAAAATTATTTGATTTTATGATATTTTTTTATAACACTTCCTATCAGTAGTCACCGATGATAACAGAGAAGCATTTTTCAATCTCAAAGAACTATCTTAATAGTGAGATATTTTTGTATTATATTAAGTTGAATGAAATTAAATATTTCCTGACTAGTATTTCAAGTCATTCTTTGACTTGAAATAAAAAAGGGCAAAGCCTACTTGAAGCTCGCCAATCACATTCTACCTAGTAAGAAAAATAACAAGTGCATTACAAAAGGAAATAAAATCATCTGATATCGGTAAATGAAATGGTTTGCGGTTTACGGAAGAAATGAAAAAAAAACCAGCATGTATTGTTTTCTTTTTATTCGTAACTCCTTTTCTCTCATTTTCTCTGGTAGCATATGAAAATCGTCGACGAAGAAACGATCAGTGTGTGAACGCAGAATTAGAAGAAAGTTCGTTTTTTTTTGTTCATTTGTTTTTTATCATCAGCGAAACGCACGTATAATAATGTTCGCGAACTCGTCGCTCGCGCGTTGCTCGCACATCTTTTTTTTTCTTCATACTCTTTTACTTTGGTTTGTTTGTTTGTTTGTTTGTTTTTTTTATTTGTAATTGCGTGTCTCTGACTGCGTACGTACTCTTGTATAATATATAATTATTGTATTAATCTATATATACAGCCCGCCTCTTTTACCTCCCGACTCTCTCGCATTTATTTATTTTTTTTTTTTTTTTTACTTTGCAGAAAGCTTGACGTGACTCTGCAGAGCATCTACAACGATATACATCATTTTCGGTAATCTCTTTTATCCTTAGTTTTATTTTTTTCTGGTTTGTTTTATAAAATATACGTGTTTATGGAAAAGAAATTAGAAAAAGAATATATTCAACGTAATAATGTAATGAACAACAGCACTCGGTTGTAAGTTGACTTGCACGTGGTATGTATACCCCCTAAATACGTGTATTTATAATTATGTATAGTTTTGGTTTTTTTTCTTGTGTCCTGTCTGCACTCGGTATGTAAAGGAATCCTGCGATCACCGCCGGCGCGTCAAACTTTCGCTCTTTCTTTCTCTCTCTCTCTCTCTCTCTCTCTCTCTCTCTCTTTCTCTCTTTTGGTTTAATTATGTATATAAACTACGATAGAGCCAGCTATATCGCCTTGTTTTGTTGCTACTAAAATCTAATTAACAAATGCCTCGATAACCACTTTTGCCTCGCCATCTCGCGCGCGCGACTTTTCTCCGATATTATTTACTCGTCTGGCTATTTTTGTTTTGTTCGTTCTCGCAATATCTCGTGCGCCGTAGAACTTTGATATATTTATATTTATAATTTGTTCATTCGATTCGTCACGAAATAAAATGCATTCCCATGATATCCTGCTAACAATCTCACGTGTCGCTTTCTCTCCGCTACCTTTCATCGTCTTCGTCTTCTTTTTTTTTTTTATTAAATGTTCTATTTATAATTATTAAATGTATACGCTTGCGTTTTTGCTTCTTTTGCTTTGTGTATGTGTGCAGTTAATGGATCATCTGCATTTTACAATAATATTTGAGCTCTATAACTTTTTCTTCGCCATATTTTTTTATTCTTTTTTTTTAAACGTCCTTACTTTCTAACAATTCGATCTGCTTGTGTATTCTGTCACGAATGAAACGTCTCAATTGTCGCCCGATTTGATCGAGGAACTTGAAATACGATACAAAATAGTTTTTTTTTCCTAGAAAAACCAATTGCTCAACAAGAAGGAAAAAGTTTACAAACAAGTTATACAAGTGTAATACTTTGCATATGCGCACTTGTAAAAGAGTTTATTTGTATCAAATGGACTTATTTTAATATAACTTTACTCAATACAAATGAACTTCCTTGTCATGGGCACATATACATTCTGGTAATCGTGCAAGAATTTCTGTAAAAAATTGCTCTTCCAAAAAAATTCATGCACGAACTTACGCGGATTATACACAATTGGCATTTTATTATTCACATCACAATCTTTTTCCGATTGACGATTTTCTCAAATTTCAATTTGTAACGTTCGAAAGTTTTCTTATTTCTTTTTTTATTAACCGTATAACACATAATCACATAATCCATTTTGTCTTTAAGAAATTTGGTCGACTGGAAATCTTCGATTAACGCGATAATTTTACAGGAATTGACTCTCGTAGCGAATTAGTAAAATTCGTGACAAAATATAAAATACAATGTGTTCTCGACACAAATCGCTTTTACGTTCACAATAACAAAGTAGCGAACCCGCGCTTTCGATCTCCAAACTGCACCAGAGCTACTAAGTATCATTTTTTCCCTTCTTCCGTTTTTCCAGAATTTATTTCTCTATCGTTCACCACCTCTCCTTGTCTCACAATCTCGTGTAACTATAGCACATAGATGCATATGTATGCTTACGCAGAGCCACTACTCGTGTAATACTTTTCCATCTCTTCATTCTTGGTTGGATGCGATTTTTTCCTCCAAGGTACACACTTATGCGCGAAACGAAAAGAGTGAAGTCGAAGGAAAGTGGATGATTGGTATTATTTTTATTTTTTGTTTCGTTTAGTTCGTAGATAATCACTAAGAAAATAGAGAATATTAGTTTTTTTTTGGTTTCAAACGCTTCTTAAATATGACTTAAAAATTATGAAGACTCACAGATATGTTTATTTATAGTAAATTAACGTTATAATAATTAAATTATAAAAAATACCGTAGTTATGTATTTACAGAAAAGCTATGTACAGAAATTATGAAAAGAGCATTATTATATTTTTCATTCGTCCAGAGTAGGGAAAGAAAGCAGGAATTTGGCGCACTTTTGTTTTTTATTGCAGGCGCTTTTGTTTGCACATGGGTGACCAATTAATCCTCAGAGCTGATTTTTTTTATCAATTGCATTCCTTGGGGAATTTTGTAAGAACGAGAAATGTATGTGCGGAAATGATAAGGACGAAACATTGATAAACGAAGCGAGCTATTTCTCAATCAAATAATTGTTTTATAAGGTCAATAATTTATTTTTATTTTTAGAAAAGTAATGCAAATGCCTTGGTATATATAATTCGGTGCATCAAATTCCAATATTTCCCTTACAGATGCATATTATTGATTTCTTCTACATCTATGTCGATGTATTTAATAATTATAAATATTTTTATTAAAATGTATTAAATAAAGCACTTCAAAAAATTTTTTCCAATAATTTTGCCATATTTACAATTAAATTTAACTGTGATGCACTAAATATCTAAGAATTTTATAATAGTTTTTTCTAATTTTTTTTTAATAAATTTATAGGTACCGTAATTAGTGCTTAATTCTTAAAAATGAAATCTAAAGTTCTAAAATTGGTGCACCAGTTATGAGAATGACATTTGATATAAAGATAAAATGTGTTAATAAATTGCAAATAAATTTATTTATACATGAGATAATGTTGTTTGCATCTGCATCTGTACGAAATAAAAAATATGATAATTATTTAAATATAACTTTACTTTCATTTTTAATGAACAATTTAGTCGACATTAAAATTAAATATCGAGATCATTTTAATCTATAGTATATATGCACATAACGATTTCGAATGAAACGATGTGAAAGGGAAAAATAATGTGTTTTCATGCATGTAAATTATCAATGAGTTTTCAAAATATCGCTAATATTGTTTTCAAACACAAGTTACCACATTAACAGTCGTGATTAATTTTTCAACTTTTATTTCCAGAGAAAACTAAATAGTTTTTTTTTTTATAAAATATGTATACTTCGTTAAACAGTTACTGGAATCATTGTAGCATCAACATTTGATAGACTTAGTTTTTTTTTTTTTTTCATGATAATTCAACTATATATATGTGGTGTAACAATGCATATGAATTTGCCCTTAACGATCTCCCCTTCAAAAATCAATACATTATAATAATTATGCTCATCACTTTAGCGAGATTTACAATGAGATAACAAACGAATTTTCGCACTTGTTTTTTTCGTGGTTCTACAAATCGAAAATAGAGCGATCGAAGATCGAAGCTGAATAAAATCGCGATACAGCGCAGATCAGTTCTCTTTTCACACACCCACGCACATACATTTATGCATAACAGTTACTCCGCTCGAGTCACGGTAAATTTGTTTATTTATTTATTTTTCTTTCTTTTTTTTGTTCATCTTCAACTCGTCGTATGCGTTATTAAGTATGTACACTTTTGTAATTACAATAGTTTCTTTTATGTACATCTAGTATTGCTGTTTTGGCAACCCCCGTTGCATTCGGCGCCGCGTCAAGTGGTCGGCGGGGGTTTTCTTACTATCTCTCTCTCATTTTTTTAATTAGGTCCTTTCTCATCAAAACTTCGTAATCTACGTTTAATCTCGATGCGCAATAATGTATAACTCAACGAACGAGAGACATGCGTGTGTGTATCATGATTTCTCACTTTAATTAAGGCCAATAGATTGTTGTTGTATATTTATATAGACTTTTATAAATTTGAAAATAAAACAATCAAAGGAAGATGTTTGTAATTTGAAAAATTTAACATTTTCTCTTCAAAGTGGGGAGTCATGAGATTACAAATTCACCGGTGCGAATGGCAAATAAGAGTACAGCTGTTTTCCTGAAACTTTACGTACAAGCCCTTTATGAGCGACTTATTTTTAAGCAGGCCCACTTTATTTTTACACAACTTGTTTTTACATTGTTTTTATGAACGGTCAATTTTGAAAGCATAAGATCGGTAAATTCATAACAGCGAATCGTCAAACTCGAAACCAGAAATAGTATATCATTGAAGATCGCGAAAATTTGAAAAAGAATTCGTCCATTTTATGAAAGCGATATTAAGATGCAGAGGGAGATATATCGCACGCGAAAATCAAGAATGAAGTTGTTAAACCAGCATCCCAATATATTTACAAAATGAGCAAACACCGTTTCTTCAAGTGAACGTTTCCATATAGGCCTGCTTTAATAAATATCGGCTGAAAATTTTCATATAGAACGGAATGAATTCGAAAAAAAAGGAGTCGTATAACATATGCGAAAAGAAAACAAGATTTTCATTCGAAAAATCTCGGGAGATTCACTTGGTGATGAGGAGGGGAGGGAGGAGAAGGAGGAGGAGGGGATGGTTTCGAAAAATATAAGAAACGTCATCTTAAACTCGCTGACGAACGATTGTGCTGATTTGAAACTTAGGTATCCAAAGCTTTACCGCAGGATGCGCAATCAAATACGCATTATATATATATAATTCTCTATAGAAATTTACAAACTCTTTTTTTTTTGTTTTTTATCGCCCGCATTTATCGACGATCACGTGTATAGCAGCATAGTTTGTCTTCTTTTTTTTTTGTTTGTCTCATAATTTTCATTTTACGCTTTGTATCTCCTCTTTTATACTTTAACGAGATAGTGTATGTGTTTTTCTGTGTGTAAATTATCGCCTAACTACGTCGCCGATTTTTTTTATTTATAATAATCTTTATAATATACATGTACAATATTTACGCGAAGCGCGCAATGCGATGCGTTCGTTATTTTAATATCTCTTGTTTTTTTTATCATTTTTTTATATCAGTTTTATTTGCAAAGTGCGTCGCACTAATTATCGCTAAGTCGCGCCTCTTTTTCGTTTTGTCTCCGAGTGTAAAAAATGAACGAGAGTACTTTCTTCGTCTTTCGTACAGTTTAGCTTTTTACATCAGTCATTTGACAGTCACGAGACTTTTTTATGACCAAATCTACAGCAATTCCTCTTTAGAAAATATCTTTATAAATCTCATTTTTTTAACGTTCCCTTTCTAGTGGCTTGCAAGCGATATGTTATCGACCAAGTAATATCCCGAATTATATATCAGAACTGACCAAAAATTAAGTTTGTAACATTTTGAACGTTCGATAAATCATTATAATTGTTTATCCTTTCAATACGTAATTTATAAATTTTAATGCGTAAATAGATATATTCGAATGGCATAAAAGTAATTATGTGTTTGTGGAAGATATTTATCCTAATCGATAACGAATTCCTTAGCCCGTAGCTTCAATACCCTTTCAACTTAAACATTTCAATTGACCTTTAAAAATTATTATTTACATACTTAATACTATACTTATACAATATTCTTTTTTGTTCGTAAAATCGAAACGAAAGGCAGATAATAATTTTTGTTCAAGAATAAAATTAGTATCACCCAAATAGTTACTTTTCATCATTTTTGTTTGTTTTTTTTTTGGTTTAGTATCACTTGATCCACGAAGAAAAAAAATCTCGAAACTGTCGTCTCCGCTGTACGACTCCCTTTATTTTTTTGTTTCTCTCGCAGGCGCCCACGCATACCTAAAGTATATCTCGCTCTCTTTCTATCTTTCTCACGCTCACTCTTTTTCTCTCTCTCACACACGTGCCCGAGGATATTTCGATGTCTCTCGAAGAATAAAAGCTGTTTTGCTGCAAGCCGCAAAGCTTGAGTTTCTTTAGTTTTTTTTTTTTTTAAGTCTTGCGCTCATGCACGCGTGCATTCTGCATTGTGTATAATGATTTTTAGCATAAAGTGCCGTCGACAAGTATTTGTTTGCACTCTTTCGATCGTTACGAGTCTCGACAAGTAAGAATTGCTAACAAAGCTATTTTGATTTTTTTTGGATTTTTTTTAGAAATTAGTCGTTTTAAGGTAAAATGAACTTTACTATTTCTTATTGTTAGTAAATTGATTAAATAATGTTAAATATTCAGGATTTGTAATTATACATTATTGCTGAATGAAAATATCGAACTATTGGAAACAAATGTAAATTCGATATTAACATGCTTAACTTAGGCAATATACAAGCTGCTCGCCGAGACTCAAAACATCGGGCGAATGCAACCGACTATACCATTTCATCTTTCCGGAAACACGTATCTCTTAGTTTTTTGTTTACTGACTTTTTCTCTCTTTCTCTCTTTGTAACAGAACGTACTCTCCTCCTCACTCACGCACACTGTTTTGTTTTTTTTTAGAGGGGGTGGGAATCGCGGAGCTCCGAAGCTTATATCTTACGCGTACGTATATTTTATACCTAAAACTCGAAAAGTCCTAGTAAAAACCTGGCGTTTTATCGTTTATTTAATTAATAATAAAGAAGCGTATAAGTGTGTCGCAATGTTCGCTTCGGATTACATCTCGTTTACACGCTCTTCTTCGTGTGTTTTATCTCTTTTGTTTATTACGTTATTTTATCATTATGCCGAAAGGTGGAGGGCAGAAGGGGATGAGAACTCGGCAGGAATCAAAGGGGGGAGACAAACGCGAGAGGATATAGATTATCCTGCGTTCGAGGCGAATTATTGAATAAGTGAGGGGGGCAGAGGTGGGCCTTGTTCAAGTATCCAGAATGACGCTTAGTTGTGAGATTTCGTGGTCGTTAAGTAAATATGCGTGCGGTTTATAGGCGAGATTCGGAATATCGAAACTAAACGTCATGCGAATGATCGTGAACGAATACACACAATTATTGTGATAAAGCGCTTTCATAAAGGCTGTTTAGTACAGAATTTTCCCATTGATATCTGAATTTGATTCTTTTATCATCTGTACAGTGTGAATACTTTTAAAACTCCTTAAAAACCAGTTCTACTTTACTTTCTAAATCCTACTTTACACACTCGTAGCGCAAAAGTAGTACTTCACGCACTCGTAGCGCAAAAGTAATACTTCACACATTAGTAGCGCCAAAGTAGCATTTCACGCACTCACTTGTGAAAAATTATGTTTTATATACTCGTACGTTAGCAGTACATAAAGTATCGATTGAAAACCTTGTATGAAAAACTACTATTATAGTTAATTTTTAATGGATTCTTTCAATACTTAATTATTTATCAATTATTTACAAAAGAAATTGACGGTAGAGTTTTCAAAGTTATGTACGAATCTTGAGTTTTGTGTCTTCTTTGATCACTTGAAAAAACAAATGTTAAAATGATATTTGTTCTATAAAAACGTTGCTATAGAAGCAAATTACTAATTGACCATAAAAACTGAATGTGACGGGGCATAGGTATGGTGTGCAGGATACAACTTACTCAAGCAAACACGTTTATAGCAAGATTACGTCGTATAGTCGCATTCATATTGAAAGTACATACGTGTATGTAAAAAATTCAACAGGTATAGGCTCAGTTACACAAATAACGTCTCTGCCAATGTATAGAAAAGGTCGCGGCATACACAGTCGCGTTTAAACTGCAGAGAGGCCCACCTCTGACCGTGAAAAGGAGTCGAGGATCTCGGGATCTTGGGATACGGGGGGTGCGGATACAGAACTGTCCCTGTATACGTGTCAGTGTGTGTGTGTGTGTGTGTGTGTGTATGTGTGTGCGCGTGTGTGTGTCGTGTAAACGTGCGAGGTGTAGGTGTACGTTGGATTTTATCTTTGTTTATTTTACGTGAATCGAATAATCACAAGATCGACCGCGAGGATCGATCGCGCCTGCACTAGCCTTGAAAAAAAATCCTCTCTCGTGACGCGCGAGGAAAACTTTCACAAGTACTCCCTACTCGGTCTGGGGGCGGGCCTCTTCCTCTCGCTCCTCTGCTCGCTCCTCTCCTCGCCCCTCTGATCATCCCCACCCTCCGGAGGCAACATCTGCGTGCTCTCCGTAGGCTCGGACGGGCTGATAGGCTGAGTGGCGAGCGGCGCGAGTGGCGCTGCCCCCTTGTTCCGCGATTTGCTTCTGCGCTTGCGCAGTATCAGGGGACCGAGGCTGCTGGTGCTGATGCCGCCGCTAGGGGCCGCCACCAGGGGCGTAGTCGCCACCACCTCCGCTACGGACTGGGCGGTCGTCGATGGGATTATGCAGGCGGACCCGGTTGAGCTCGATACCGTGGAGGAGGTCGCTACTTGGCCGAGTCGCTCCAAAAGCTCGCGGCTGGCCTCGCGCGACCTCTCGCCCGTCGACTGGTGATGGTGATGATGGTGGTGGTGGACCGAGGAGGATGACGAGGAGGACGACTGCTGCTGCTGCTGCTGCTGCTGCGCGGACCCGGATGATTGCGACTGGTCCTTGGGCAGTAGGCGATCGGTCGCAGTTGGAGGCTCGCTGAAAAACCAGTAGGTTTTACTAGGGGCGGAAGTGGCAGTGCTCGCTCTTGTGATGCCTAGCGGGTAAGCGCTTTAATTATTAAACCACCCTTGAGATCTATACGTGTTGCGAATCCTGGTATAGGGGACTGATGCTCACAGAAATCAATGGAATTATTCATTTTTTTTGGTTTATTTTCTTCTAAAGACTTTGATCTCGTAGCTTATCTCAAACGATGATATACAGAATACAAAAAAAAATCGAGCCAATAAAATTTCATTGCAAAGATTCCAGAAAGCTTTCACCACTCCAAATAACTGCTCGTGTATATCTCTGAATAGAAATTTTATATTCATAATATCATTGGACTCTTGATAAACGTATAGTAAAGTGGATAATTGTGCATTTCATTCGTCAGTAAAATATGTTGGGCTTTATGTTCAATAATTAAATCACTTACCTTCTAAAACTAATACGATTTTTAAGTCTCACGCGTTATGTTTTCATTGAAATTACTTTTGAAAAGTTGAGGGTACTATGATTGTTTGAAATAAATGAATATACTTATTATGGCTGATTGAATGAGTAGCGATAGCAAATTATACACATATATAGTATTTCTGCCCCATACACATTAATATATTACTGCTCTTTATTGCAGAAATGTATTGCATAATGTGGTCGAATTATACACTTACATCATCGGATTCTCATACCTACCCTTTTGGTTTGTATATACCGGCACGGACCCAGTTCCTGATCAGGACCCAATTCCTGATTAAAGCGGCACAAAAAAGCGTAACAAAAAAGTTATATGATTTTAGTTAAAAAAATTGCAACACTTTTTTAAAAGAGATTTCGTTCATTGTAATAAAGGTTTACGACGATGTAGCTATGGTTTTAAAGAAACATATATAAATTAACAGAATTTTATGTTAATTGTAAGCAATTATTATAAAACCGTAAAAGTAATAAAAGTTTATTCGTATTCATAATTGAGTTTCTAACAATTATCATTTTATCACGGGAATGCCAGAATCCTATTTGAAATACTTAGTTATTGGCATTGCAGCTTCACATTTATTTAAGTGAATTATAAAGTGTGTCATTGTTCTTTGAATGGCAAAAGAGGATGCCAGCGGATGCCCCCGATAAATATCAATGGGTAACGCAAAAAACTATTACACGCGTGAAGAAGTTATGAAAACTTAATGATTCCATACGAATTTGCCCGTATTCAAGTGGGGAAGATTTTACACTTTTGCCGCATGAAATCTTGATTTTTCCACTTACTTCAATAAACTTCACCTTTATTCTTTTCAATTAATCCCACACTTCCCCAGGTTAATTTTTGTTTTTTAAGTTTCATATTTTGACAAGTTCTAAGGAAAAACACTGGTTTCGTATATTCCCCTGCGTTTCTCTGCTTACTATGACTTCGTTGGCATCCTCCTATAGTAAACTGCATAAAAATATATTGATTACAAAATAAGAAATATTCTGCAAAAAAATCAACTGTCTAGACCAACGGGAAAGTGAGAAATACCTTTGTTTAAATTCAAAACATAACATGAGTAATATATTTATAGATATCGGATGCCTGATTGCACTCTAAACCCTTCTACTAATTTTTTATGTGTAGAGCTATATTGCCCATATCAAATTTTCTAGCTTGAAAGACGTGTCAAAATTTTACATCTTCTGACTCAAATAATTCATTTTTATTAAAATAAAATACTTGCCAAAGTTTTAGGTAAATATTTCAATGACCTTTTCAAAAGTTTCTGTTTCAAAGTGAGCGAATTTTTTTGGAATTTGGAACCTGTAGTTGATCCGGTATGTGATCCGGTCGGTAAAACATTCTATTGGTATGGTAATGGTAAAACTTTGACACCCCCTTAATAAGACATATCTCAGTTTCCCTGTGGTCTAAGAAAGCTGATTCTTTTTCTAAAATGTTTCTTATATTATAATTCATAGTTTTATACAGCCTACTAACGTTTTCCATTCAAATTAAGGGGACCTTCATTTTAGTTCAAATACTATACATATTTTATATACAACTTTTATACATATATAAAACACTTATATACGAAAAAGATTTTTCATATCCCCACAGAAGAAAGGTTTTTTAGAAACAGTAGTTTTTACAATGGACCATGCATAGGTATAGAAGAAGATAGATTCATATTATAGTACATCGCACATATGCTACAGATATGAGGATTTTCTAGCGCACGATGCTATCAATTTATCGTCCCGTTCATTGATTTTGCATTATTATATGAAAATCAGAATTTCGCTGATTTTATCTATATAACAAGGACATTCAATCATGCAGTATAGAGGGGCATTCACATAAGTGCAACATAACACTAACTTCTATATAGATTCAGTTCAGTTATTTTTGTAGGTTGATTATCAGTTATAGGAATTGTCATACCCGGTTATCAAAAGCAATATTACAGGTTATATGCATTATTTACACTTTGATATATTTCAAGTTCATTCTAATAGTCATACTTTTGTTGCAAGTTTTTTTTT
>UELU01142273.1:32128-45915 GCA_900490025.1 Megastigmus dorsalis
TGGTAAAACTTTGACACCCCCTTAATAAGATATATCTCAGTTTCCCTGTGGTCTAAGAAAGCTGATTCTTTTTCTAAAATGTTTCTTATATTATAATTCATAGTTTTATACAGCCTACTAACGTTTTCCATTCAAATTAAGGGGACCTTCATTTTTCACAAAGAATTGTTGAGTAATTACTGGAAATGGTGTGCATAAAAAACATTGTTAACGTTCAGTCTGCCTTTTATCTTGCAATTTTTGGGAATACGTTATTTTTAGTAGAATTTAAATTGAAACTTTATGATTTATTATTAAATAGACTTTATATTAATATTTTGATAAATTTTAATACAAAACGAGTAAATTCATTGAAATATATAAAAAAAATTGTGATATTTTGATTTGAAACTCGAATGACTTAGTTTTCTTATATATTTTAAATCATTAATAATAGTATAAGAAATATAATTACATGGCATAAATTAGTTCAAATACTATACATATTTTATATACAACTTTTATACATATATAAAACACTTATATACGAAAAAGATTTTTCATATCCCCACAGAAGAAAGGTTTTTTAGAAACAGTAGTTTTTACAATGGACCATGCATAGGTATAGAAGAAGATAGATTCATATTATAGTACATCGCACATATGCTACAGATATGAGGATTTTCTAGCGCACGATGCTATCAATTTATCGTCCCGTTCATTGATTTTGCATTATTATATGAAAATCAGAATTTCGCTGATTTTATCTATATAACAAGGACATTCAATCATGCAGTATAGAGGGGCATTCACATAAGTGCAACATAACACTAACTTCTATATAGATTCAGTTCAGTTATTTTTGTAGGTTGATTATCAGTTATAGGAATTGTCATACCCGGTTATCAAAAGCAATATTACAGGTTATATGCATTATTTACACTTTGATATATTTCAAGTTCATTCTAATAGTCATACTTTTGTTGCAAGTTTTTTTTTTGTCGTGTGCTTCATTCAATCAGGAATTAGTATCTTTATCGGCAGATTTGGATCAATAAATATGTACATTTGATGTTGCAAATTGGGTCCGTGTTTTTGCATTCCAGTCTACAAAGAAGGTATACAGATTTGTTTTCTTTAGTCCTAATGACTCAGGGCAGAAATCATGTATTTCTCATCCAAAGGTAAAGCATATAAAAAAAAAACTATAAAAGTACTGTGATTGCGCTTCAAATCAACTAATGCTAAAGTGCTTGCGCGAGAAAATGTTATGATTTTTCTGGGTATGATGATTATTCTATCGAGATGGTACGAGGATGTTAGTGCATTAGTAGGGGAAGGCATGCCGATAAGATAGTACGTTAATGCTAGAGAAGATATCGATTACAGTCGAGCAGAAGTTATTTTTTGCCCTACTATGGGGTGTGCTTAGGAGAATAGAAATATTTTGTATTTTATTTACATCAAGAACGATAAAATACACTTATTTCTCCATTCATATTTTTGTTTTTAACAAATTTACATTTTCAAGTAAAGACCACACCGTAAGTATATTGTTTTCTTAATTTCACAGTCAATGAAATTCAGTTGCTGTCACTTAATCAAATAGACAAATCGTACGTTAGTCTCTTTTTATGCGAAGTAAAAGATTTAAGCTCACAAAAATATTGAATACATACGAGATGCTTTAGATAAAATGACAGTACACAGGTGTGACCTTGTTATCTATATTATGCATTTGAAGATACAATAAAAGAGTAGGAGGAAGAATAGTAAATCCAGATAATAGTTTGGTACACTTAACAACTCTGAAATTTGTCAAGAATAAAATTACACATATTCACGTATAGTAATGGTTGAGTTGCACATGATTGCAATTTCTTACGTTCATGCACGTCATGCATTTAATCGTAAAGATTATCATAAAAATTACTTTATCTAAATACTATCCTCGTAGGATCTTTAAAACTGTAAAAATAAATAAGTACACGTAACAATCAGAGAAGATATGTAATTTAAGGGATCTCATTCGGGATCATATATTAAGTCACAGATAGTCGCCACGAGGTTTTCTCTGTGATATCGCAACCATGCGCGGTGTAATCTCAACCACATCCGACTGGAGCATCGAGGACATATAACAATGTCAGTCGTTAAATTCTAGACTCACCTCTCGCGACCGCTGCTCTGAGTAGTCGAGCCCGTCGAGGTAGGCTTGCTCTCCTGACCGCCAGCAGGACTAGTCGCCGCGGAGGCCTGGACGACCAGTGTAGGCACAGTCCCCACGGGGCTCTGTACACTGGGGGACTGTGCCACACTCGTCATCGTGACACCACCACCACCACCACCACCGCCGCTCGAGGAAGACATAGCCGCGACCATGGCACTGAGGTTTCTCGGCGTCGCTTGCTGCTGCTGCTGCTGCTGTTGCTGCAAGGGTGGCGTTGAGGACGGGGCGCAGGTAGCGCTCGGTGGTGGCGAGGTCGCGGTCGTAGTCGTCGGCTGGACCGGCGCAGGTGGTGGCAGACGCGTCATCAGGCTCTGCAGCATGTCCTCGATCTTTGCCAGACGCTGGTTCACCCGCTGAACCTCTAGCTTAAGATCGACCTTCACCTGTCGAGGCAAAATAATGTATAAAGTTTGGCTGGGTCTGATGTTGGAAATGTGCAGAGTTGGACATTTCATTAAATTCATATAATTTTACTGTGAAATACTTTTTTTTATAAGATTATTAATAATACTGCATATTTATATTTTATAGTTTGTAAGTCTTTTAGTTTATATAGAGCTAGAAAAGCGAACAGGAAAAGATTTTCCTCTGCTGGCTTACTTCTGCAATGTGTTATTATGTGCAATTTATTGTATATTTTCTTCTGGTATTGCGCGTGATTAAAAAAGATAGACTTTTTTTCAATTTTACAACTTCGCTAGTTAATTACAGGAATAATCGACATTATTTGCAGTATCAATTCAAAACATGTAGTTGACTCTATATGGTATAGGATAAGATTAATTGCACGCGTCCGTATACAACTATTAGCATATTTGCAGAACGATAACTCAATCGCGTCGCGCGCAAGATAAAACGCGGAAGTATCCGTGAAAAAAAAATAGATTACACGAATCCTATACGCGAAAAATCCAGCCATCGTACCGTCGCCGCAAAACCCACACGCAAAGTATACAAAGTATATAAAGTGGAGTGCGAACCTCGAGAACAGCAGCGAGTATCTCGCGCTCGTGGCTCGACTGGACTATCAGTCCGCCGTCGTAGCTCTCGAGTCTGCGCAGCTGCAGCTGCTTCGAGTCCTGCAGGGCGAGGGTCTGGCCGGGGCCCGTGTGATCCTTGCCCGTCTCCGCGTCCTCCTCGATCGTCCCGCCGAGCTTGCCGAGCTTGGGGAAGACCTTGTTGCTGCCGGCGCTCGAGCCGGCGCGCGAGTCACGGGCGCTCAGGGAACGCTTGAAGGGCTCCGGACCGCTGCCCCCGTCGCTGCCCGAGTCCAGACTCGAGCTCCCTGAAAATTGTGCTTCAGCTTTAGACTCTGGGTGTTGAGCGGGGAGAGAGAATTTTTCATTTATCGGGGAGGCCAGGGAGTTTTTACGCTGCAGGGCAGGGGAATATTTAGTGCTGTACAGATTATTGGTAGATTTTTGGGTTTGGTTAATAACTTGTGGTACGCTATACCGGAACGAATGGAAAATATAATTTTGTGGATAAATTTCGACGATAAATGAGAATTTACGTTTGACGAAAAATTGTGATCGGGGATCTTTCGGATCGAGGTAAAAATCGATAAATATTTATTCTGAAAATTACCATTAAAATTTAATAAAACATTTATAAGTAATGGAACACTGGGAAAATAAATATGAATAAAAAATTCTCTTATACATACAATAATTATACGGATAAATTTTTAACAATAAGATACCAGTGCAAAAATAAAGGATTATTTATGTACGATGTACAAAAAATTGTGCTTTTTCTTTATGTCCAACGGTAAAACATTAAAATAGCACCGATCATATGGAAAATCTTCCTAATGTTTTAGAGAATAAGATGTTTCACATGATTGTCACGGTTTATTGTGAATTTTTGTTACACTTGCAGCACTAAAAGGGTTATTGGAAGGAAGCTAATTTACTTTCTTCTACCTTACTTGCTTCTTAAAAGACAACTCTTCTGTACACGATAATTACATTTATAAATCAATAAGTACTGCGCTACTACTTGTATATAATATATACAACTTTAAAACTTTAATATTGGGAAGGTTACAAAATGTGTGTGTAGAGTATTTATGTACATTACTCCTTCAACGAATATTATAAGATACGTCAAAATTTAATTACTGCTGTTTCGAGCGGTAAAAAGCGGTAATTTATATTATGAACTACATACTGAGAGCCTGTGAATGTTCGTAACAATTCGATCTAAATTAATACAAGAATAGTAACAGCGAAAACAATGATAGGTACGGAAAAGCAATATGGCAAGTACTTAGTAGCAGTTTACACAGGTACTCCACAATAGCGTCTCGATCGGGTAAAGCCGAAAGTAAGATTTCGGACATACTTTTAGTGTCTGAGGCATCTTCGTCCGGTTCTGATGGTCTCACCTTCGCAATACCTCCACCTTTTTTCAGGTCTACAATATCAGACTTTTGTAATTCCTTCGCTCTCAAATTCACAACTTTTTTTGCATCTTATTTCTCATATACACAAATTACCAGACCACCTTCTGATTGTTAAAGCATTTTTCTATTGGTATGGCTTACAGATATTTTTTAAATAAATTTATGCCATAACTCCAATCAATCCAAAGTATAAAATTAACACTTTTTAAGAGAATAAATTTCAAATACTGCCTAATAATCTAAACCCATTTACTTAAATGCTGTTTTAAAATTTTTTAAAATAATTCCATCAGAGGATTCACTTAGAGATCACCCTAAATTATATATATATATAACACCCTAATTTAAAAATTTGATCCCTTTAAACCGCGATAATCCTAAGTATTTGTAGGTATAGTTGAGAAAAGAAAGAAAAAAATGATACTAACCGAGCAGTCGACCCCACTTGCTGGGTCGAACGCGTCCTGAGCCCGTCTCCTCGTTCGAGGAGGAGACCTTCCTCACTTGCGACCCACTGTCCGCGTCCTTGCCATCCTTATTGTCGCCCTTTTCCACATCCGCGGCGTGTCTCTCCCTCCTGAACCTAAACTCGATACAAAAGAAAAAAAAACAAAGCGGAACCAGAATGAGAACTCGTTATACCCTTTCCAATTGACATCTCGCAAAACAATATGTACGAGAGTGCAGATTAGCTATTTAGAGGAATCGAAGCTTCATCTATACGTTATATAAAAGTTCTGGTATCTGTATATTAATTGTTCATACTTCAAATAGGTAATTATGGTAGTTATATTACGAACAAAAAAAAATAAGGTAAGCTTCGACAATGCGCAGTAGATAATATAATGGTCAAATCCAAGATAGTATTATTTTTTGTACTCTATTTTATAGGCAGATACAATGAGGATATATATATATTATGTGTATATAAATATAAGTAATCGACTTGATTGAGATGTTTGATCAATTGTAAAAGTAGCATAAAGTACGAATCTACAATGTTGTCAAGTCCATCGAGCAAATGTTCGAATTCAGGATACGAAATATTATTTATCTCGTCTTTTTTGTTGTTTTCGAATCATGATTGAACAAATTCTTTTTTGCAAGGTACACCGATTTTTGCACGATGAACTTGATAAAAATTGCACTTTATTAATAACGAGCGTATACGGGATGTTCGACGGTTATTATTCGGGTATCACGGCTCAAGTCATTGCTACAGAGGCGCTAGAATTAAAATTTCTTAAAAATAAACTATGTATGTAATATATAACGATAAATATATAATAGTAATAATGTTAATAAATAAATAAATAAAATAAACAAATATAAATAAACGAATAAATAATAAGAAAAAGGGCACAGCTCCATTATACATTTTATTATTTTTGGTGTTCACGAGCAACCTACTTTTGTGTGCCTACAGGTTGGAGAGAAACAAAAAGATATTATCGGTGGCAGAATCTGGCATTATAAAAGTGGCGATTAATAAGTAAAATAGTATAAATAAGGAACGTCAATAATCAATACTGTATATATGTATATTAAATGCTCCGTATATTAAATTTTCGTTAAGGAACGAGCGATTGAAGGAAAAAATATATGAAAACTACGCCTTGTTCTTGTAACGTAATTATCCGTAAATTGATATTCACAGGAAATACAATCGTTTATTTATAGAGATTCAACCTCGTACGCGAAAGTGCTTAATTTTTTGTATAAATTTGAACGTCTTCATTGCGCCAGAGAATAGCTGAGATCGAAGCTCTTGAATATGCATTGGCTCACTCATCTCGGAAATATCTACTGCAAGTAGATAATATCTAAGATCAGCAAGGCAAACAATGGCGGGTAGTCTGATATTTCAGCGCAGCTTGACAGAATTGGGTTCAAAGTCATGCCAACTAATAAAAAGCTCGTTCTTTTGAAATTCCTTCCGAACGCTATTATTATTATTATTTCTTTTCACTTCAAAACTTGTGCTTTTTACTTCATTCACTGTTTTCTTTTACTTTTATTTTAAAATTTACTATCAGGAATATGTACATATTTTAATGTCACCATTTTGAAATCACTATAATAATGTACAGTTTTTTTGTGATATTTTCATCATTCTTCTAAAAACCTAGATAAAGTTCGTTTATATATATATATATTATTGCAATAAAACTAGAAGGTAAAATTTTCTATTGACATTCGGATATTTACATTACATGCTCTTTATACATGATTCTGAAAAGATAATACAACATTGATTATTTGAGCGCATCAGCGTCACTTTATAATTTGTACTAATTTATGAAAACTTCAAATAAACAACGAGAGACAATTCTTCTCTAAACTGAACTTTCAATTCCGTTGTAAATAAAAGGTAACGTATACAATTCGAAATTTTCATTTCCAGTTCGTTCAATATTTGTATCTCTAATATTAAAAATTTAAATACGGGTGACAAAGATAAATTTGAATCCTAGAGTGTATCTGATGCATGCATCGCATAATATATCGCGCGAAATTTCTAAGATTGCTAGTACTGGAAAAAGAGAGAATGTATAAATCGACCAAATTAAATCTCGAATTTTATCGACAAAAGAAAATATAGTACGTAAGCAATAGGTACATAGGTGCTGATAAATCCACAAAATGATTAATAAAACCAATGATAAGTAAATGAGTAATTACAACAAAAACAAAAAAATACTGTGGGAAATGTATAGAGAGGTAATCAAATTTTTCCAGCAAGTACAATATATATCTAATTAGAGTATAAGTATTGTTCATAAGCCTAAAAAGTTATTAATTTGGTATAATAAAAGCAGCTACGCAAAATTAAGAATCAGATTGAAATCATAAACGTTTGAGATGTAGAGGTAGGACAGTATTATAGAAAAATAAGATATTGTAATATAAAAAGTATTAAGTGGTTAAATATAGTGAACATTTTCTCTATTCAATACTGGCAATTAAACGATACGCTTTGCATCTTACGTCAACGTACTGATATATATACCATACTCTAGATGTAAAAAGTTTGTATGTTAAAAAAATGTTAAAGAAAATGCGCATAACTCTCTAAAGGCGTATAATTTACAGCACTCTAGCATTCATATAAATATTAAAATGATCACATCTGAGATGATTGTTAATCTATGGAATCATGAGGCCTGGATTTAATTTCACTTCGCTTTCAAAGAATAATTACACGCACACCAGCTATATTTGTTTCTACCAAAATTGTGCAATGTATGTATAATAAGAGATGGATCATTGATTACGTGAATTTTTCACGTCATTTGATTTAGTACGTGTAATTATAATTTTGTTTACGAGATACAATGGATATCGTGAATAATACACGTGGAAGTATATACGTTTACATGTAATATTGATGCTTAATTAATCTAGCGTTATAATACGTGTTTAGTTTTTAGATGGAAACAAATTAAATTAATGCATAAACTAAAAGTGATAGTGAGATTCTGCGCAACTGAGGAGATGAATAGCTCGTCGTCTTGCTGGAATTGCTGATACTCGAAGTCTCGGTACAAAATTTAAAGTTAATTTACGGCCCTACTCTTACAGAATTTCAATAATGAAAACATATAGTTTGCAATTTTCTATTGAAATTCAACCAATTATTGAGGAAATTAGACAATAAGGATCTTTGAACTTTGTTGTGAGTTACAACAAAAAAAGATAAACTTGTTTGTTCAATGTTCAAATCGCACGATTCCAAGTAAATAATATAAAAATTCGCTTTACCGCATTTCTTCGTAATTCTTATTTCGATAAGAATAAATCAATCTTATCGCACTCTAGTAACAAGTTAACTTAATCTCCTCAATCAAAGCAGAACCGTATACGTCTGATAACCAAACCTCGCATGAATAAAAACTAAAATCAAGAAATGACTGGAATAAACAAAAAAAAAAAATAAACATAAAAACGATACGATATATTTTACGCATTATTTGCATAATAATAGTACTTTAATGGGTATAGACATAAGTGATGAAGATTGTATATAAACAAATGGCGGTATAAATAGTCATATGTAACATAATCATATAATCGAAGGAGATATAATGTAGATACTTAATCAGAGAGCGAGATAATAATAAAATAAGGTATTTATACAGTAAAGACGGTATGAAAATTAAAAAAAAATAGAGAGAGAGAGAGAGGTATGTATGTATATATATATAATATATATAGCTAAAGAGGTAGTAGAGCTCGCATAAAGAGGATAGAGTATTTGTATTATAGGAGATAGAGAATTAATAAATAGAGAGAATTATAAAAAATAAATAAGTAAATGAATATACGTAAGAAATGAAATTGCCTAAAGCTCGGCCAGGGCGGCAGTACTGCGACGGTGAGCTCCTCGTCCGAGTCCTGGTTCGAGCGATTGCTTGCCCTGCCTGACATCGTGATCTGCGGCTCCCCGTCAGTCTTGAACCTTTATTCGCGTGCGTTTGCATCAACAGTTTTTTCAGCGTCAATTTCACTTTTTTTTTTCCTACTCTTTCTTTTTGCTGTACTATTTCTCTCTACGTTTTTTTATTTTGCTCAATTCTTTTACTTTTCGTATGTACTTTTACTGTCGCTTTTGCTCAGCGCCAAGTGTGCACATATAAATCTAGCTTTTTTTTGCAATTTAAAGAGAGTATGTATATTATATGTAATGTATAGCGAGTGTGTAAACTGAAGAAAAAAAAATGTAATAAAAAGATACGATGATTAAGGACTTATATATATATAGTTAAGATTTATTTATAACTTATATAATTTAACGGCTGAGTGTTGAGGCGTAGCAATAATTATTGTTTGTTTCTTTTTTATGGCTCAAAGATTTACGTTGTTTATAATTGTTGCTAGGACTCGATTTGGCAATCTTTGCGAACGCTAAATAATATATAAAAAGGTGTAGAAGATAGAAAATTTGTCTTAATTGTTAAGAAACGGTGAAGCTTTTATAGGTGAGTAAAAGCATTTCTGATCTTACCTCGAGAAGATTTTTCGAACGAGATGATCCTGTGATTGATCTAACTGCGGTTCGTTTTTCCGCCTCTCGGCTAATTCCTTCTCGCGTCGAGCATCGGCAACTTTTCGGAAGATCAGCTGTAAAATATCAAAGAAAACGATAATTGTATTTTTAGAATAGAATTCACTTTATTGTAGGTACTACAGAACTTTATTTTTTATTAGTAAGAATTACATATTGTTTTGCTTGAAGTAAAATTTTAACTTATAATATATATATGTTCAACTCAAATTTACGTCAAGTTATATTAAAGTTATTGACTTATTCAATAAACGAACAAAATTATTGGAAATGAATAGAAACCTATTATTTTTAGTGTACAATTTTATCGCCTTTTATTTAATTCATGTTAAAATATATAAATCGTTATATTATGTCCATAGTAAGAATTTTCAGTCTTTGGTAAAAAAGTTCTTCTATTACATAATAGTATCATACAGTTCAATAAGGTTTATATTTGGATAGACTGTAGCAAAAAAAATTTAATTGAGTTCTAAAATGAAAGAGTCTATACCGAGTTAACACGACTTCAATAAAACGCAATTAAACTTTAACGTAGGCAAATACCGTATAATGGATCTTTTTACTGATTCAAAAAAGAAAGTGGGAAGAGGAAATGGGAGAGAACGACGAATAAAAAGTTCACGCATGCGCTGCACCACCGCTCGATATTCTGACAGAAAGCAGACGACCGATCCATACCTAACCTCTGAATACTCCGGGCACACAGTGAACTACTTGTTCGCTCGAGTATCAGCATTTATCCAACTATTTCGTGGGAAAAATGAATCAGTTTTATAGTTTACATTTTAAGTAGCGACAGTAAAACAGTATTTATTAGCGAAACGTTATTTATTTTTATTTTGGAGCAAGTTTATGGATTACTGGAGTCAAGGTTTGTCCACTTAAGAAATTAACCTTAATAAAGAAATTGCGTTTTATTGAAATGATAAGATACGTTTCTTATGACTGAAATTTTAAATGAAGAAAAATGTGTATTCGTCGTTATCTTTTTCAGATGGGTCACGGATCGTCAAGCCGTTCAGCTTCCTCCAATATTTTATCTTCGGAGGAGTTAACTCTGGTAGAGAACTTATTTAAATCGATGTCACGGAGTTCGGGGTCTATTAAACGTGAAGATATTTTTAAGCACTGGACTGTTCATTTGGATGATGCATTACTACAATTTGTGGTACGATTTCTTTGCCACGAACCAGGAAAAAGAGTGTCCGCAGTGAACGGAGAAAGTTTTGGAAGGCTGTACGTCTATGCAGTACGTGGCAGGTCTGAAGAGAGGACAAGCTTAATATTCACAGGCATTTCAGAAGATGAGCGCAAAGATGAAATACCCACTGCTACTTTTCTACAATACCTTCAAGCTACTATCAATTCTTACTTAACTTTACAAAAAAACTGTGCCAACTCCCACTTTCTTACATGGAGTAGTATAGGGTGTACCGTGAATAAGCGAAGAATAAATATGAGATCTCGCACCTTGTGCGAGGATTTAGTGAAACTTGGTGATAGTTTGACATTCGACCAGGTAGAACTATGGTTTCGTCAAGCAGCCACTTTTAAAAATATTCAATCACATGTTTTTCAGTGCCTGTTTTTAGTATCTCAGAAGAAAGGTGATAAAAATACTTCAGGAAGAATCAATGACTTGAATCTTTTGCCACGTTGTCGAGGCTTAGAAAATATTCCTCACTTTCCAAGTATTTTAGGTCTTGGAGATGTTTTATTTCTTAATCTTAGTTTGCCACATGAACTGCGCAATGAGTGGCGTTTTTTGTTCTCCAGTCAAGTGCACGGAGAGTCTTTTTCTACAATGTTAGGAAGAATTACAATGCAGGGAGCAACAATCATAATACTTCAAGATGCGGATGAACATGTTTTTGGTGGCTTTGCATCAGACAACTGGTCACTTTCACCTAATTTTAGTGGAAACCAATCCTGCTTTTTGTTTCAACTAGAACCACAAATATTGACCTTTTCAGCTACTGGGTATAATTCGCATTATCAATATCTAAATATGCATCAACAAACAATGCCTAATGGATTGCTAATGGGTGGTCAATTGAATTATCCTGGCCTGTGGCTTGACTGCGAATATGGTCCAGGAAAGTCAAGTCCATCATGCACAACATTTCAAAATTATGTGCAACTTAGTGGAAAAGAGAATTTTACAATAAAACATTGCGAAGTCTGGGGTGTTGGACCAGTACCGGAAGTTGATGAAGATGAAAGAGGTTCAAAGTCGATCCTCGATCAGGATCCTACCTCAAAAGTTTTGCTTGAACTCTCTGGCAAGAAGATGCATAGTGAAGGACTTAGAGAGAAGAAGGATTAAGCTTAGAATGTTAAATAGGATGTTAAAAATTTATTATGTAGACTTTCTTTTGTTACTACTGAATTGATGCATGCGCATAAAGTTAATTAGTTAAAATACTGTAATACACTGATTTTAAAAAAATTTAGTGGTATTCAAATAAGTATGTCTTTACCAGTATTTATTTTATCGAGAAAAAAAATATTATTTAGCTTTGATAGATAATTATCTATTGAAAATTTATCATAATTATTTTCTTTATGCATTGCTATCAAAATAGGTGTGTGGAAGCAAAGAAAACGGAACACTAGTTTAGAGCCATGCTATTGGCTCACTGTTGTACTGTATCGGTTTGATATTCCTATATAGAGAGATTCAACAGAGAAGTGAGTGAAAAGTTGTGTGAGTTTATTCTTTAGCTTTTAAGATTTTCCGGCGCAATACGGGGCTTCGATAACGAAATGTACCAGACTATCGAATCATTGTAAACGAATTTTATTGATGTTTTTAGGACTCTGTCAAGGTACAGAGTCACTTTATTATCTTGAAAAATAAATTTTTTTTTATTGCGCAAAAATCTATTGTAATATAAAAAAAGATTATATTACTAATATTTTTATTGTTTCTATTGGAATTTACAATGTAAAGATATAAATATATTATATGTATATTACATTCTTATTAAATTTTACGGGAAAGGGCGGTATGAAAACGATCTAAAGGAAAAGTGTAATTTCTATATATGTGAGTTAAATACTATCGAACATTAAGAAAAAAGTGTTCTTTCAAGATCTAAAATGACCATAAAAAAAGGGAACTATTTAGTTAGACAAAGAATTATTGTACATAATAAATACAAAATCGACGTGAAGAACTATCACTTTGTAGCTAGTCTTTCTGTCGCATAGACAAGAAATAACTTGTACAAGTTATTGAAGACCATCGAATTATATTCGACGGAGCATCGAAAGCTGTAAAAAAAGGAAAAACTTTATAAAACAAAAAACAAAAGTGTATTTTCCCGACAGGCGAATATCGAAACTGTCGGAAAATCCGTGGTGATTGAAGAACGGCCTTTAAAAGTGATGAATAAAATTTCTTGTTTTTTTCTATCAATCGTTATTTGTTACTCAATTCAAGATTGAGCTTTCTATCGATTGTTTTCTTTCTAGTGCGTAAGATACTTCATTATAAAAACTCTGAATTTCCAAAATGCACAAAAACTATATTCAATTCTGATGAAGTCTGTTATCGAATAATTAAATTATGAAAATAAAAGAAAGGTCAAAACCAAGCATCCGTTTCTCTTTATTATAACAACCTTACCAAAAATAGCTCGTTTGTTATTAAAATTTTATTTTTGCATCACAATGTAAAAAATGAAGTTTGTTTCAGTGTTAAAATATTGAAAAAAGCAATATAAAAAATATAATTTTTTAACCTGTTTTATTTTATTTCACTAAAAATGTTTGTGTCCAAAGGTAGAGCAAAATTGGCTAAAGAATGACAAATCTATTTTTAAACGTTCATGAAATACCATGTATATGACGAAGATAAAAAAATAAGCCAACAGAGATCGATATACGTTTTTCCAAGATATTAAATCAAATTCGCTTTTACTTATATTTATTTTACTAAATTGAAGTCTTATATTATTTTTTGCAACTTTTGCACGATTTGTCCTACTTTCTTATTGGATGTCAAGAATTTCAATGTGTACCTACTTTTACACCTCTGACATTTTATTACTCTCTACCTTCGCAGAGTCGTTGGTATAAGCCACTCAGCAAACGTTAAA
>UELU01142273.1:52179-114679 GCA_900490025.1 Megastigmus dorsalis
TTTTTTTTTGTACAACTGAGAAAACGATGTATTTTTAGAGGGGATTACTTGGATGGCAAACTGATCGTTTTCTCTGTGCTAAGTTGTATCACATTGTGCACAATATGAAATGTGCTCGCGCCCAAGTCGGATATAAGTTTTCTATATTAACATTTATATTAAATATTCTAGCTTTTGATTTAGAGGAACAATAAATAATAGCAAGCTTCGACACAAGTTGTAAAAAATATCTTTTACGTTCCTGGAATCGACCGCGATATAAATTACAAAACATTTATCGTTATTTATTTTATTTGAATCATTATCAATGTATTGCAAAAAATTATATATATTGTTAGCCATAAATCTTTATACGTCGCTTAGCTAACCACTGGTATTCACGAAATTTTGCCGGATCGCGCTCTTTTATTTACTTCGTATACAGAGCAATTTCTAAAATTCTCAGCTGCGGTGCTACAATTTACAGTTAAAGAATTTTCATTTTATCCTCTCTGCGTTTAAACTTTGGACCCTTTAATAAACTACAGCGAATTCCCCAAGTAACCGGCGTTAAAATACCGTAAAATATGGTCTGCACTCCTCCCCTGAAGCCCCGATTAAATATATAAAAAAAAAAAGTAGGTGTGACCTTAGGATCAGAGACGACTTCTCCGCCGGCGCCGACGAAAGTCGTGTGGAAGTTTAGGACGATGTCGATGAAGAAGATGACGTCGACTATGGTGTCGACCACGAGGAGGAACACATCCTCGCTGGTCTTGTTCTTGAAGGCGACATTGTACGGCACCATTATCGCCGTGTAGAACGTGAGGCAGAGGATTATCCAGTCCCAGATGGCCTTGAAGGCGCAATAGTGCAGGAGTATGTGCGGCGGGGTCTTGGGCGCCTCCTGCCTGTACTGCGGCATCACGTCCCCGCTCAAGGACATCATCTGTATAACGTCGAACGCCCATTAGTTTTTTTTTTCAGAGATCTGCCTACGTTGAAACGCTTCGAATAGAGCGATATATCGTTCCCGGAAGGATCTACTTTCTATTGCTCTGGGATTCGTCTTGAAAAGGTTTCTGTCAAAATTACTTTTTTAACCTGGTTCGCTTTTAATTCGTTATGTTTCTGCGCAGTTTTGTATGTAAATAAGTGTAAATTTCGTCACAGTAACAAAACAGTGGTCAACACACTATTTCACCGTTTTTACGGCATGAGAAACTTGCAAAGAGTTTTAAAAGAATTTTTCATTTACTAATTAGCATACAGCGCAAACACGTTAAAAAAATTAGATGGTTCACTTTAGTTCACATAAATTTGCTCTTACAAATGAAAGTTAGTGCCTACTATAAATTCGTATTTAACGCGAACAATAGGAAACTTGTTGATGATTTTTTTACTTCATATTTTGACAGCTCACATGTGTAAAGAAAGAATCATGTCAAAATTGTTTCCTTTTTCATTATAAACAAAAATTTAAATAGATACAGCAGATAGAAAATGTAGCCAATGAATTATTACTTTTAAGAAAAAAAAAGTACGTTGTCATTATTATTATATTCTCTACCTAATTCATTTTCCTATGTCATACAAATTCCCCATTACGTTATACTATGCGTATTAAACTATACTATACGTATTAAACTTAAGAGGCATATTACTTTATGATCCCCTGATACAAATTCAAGTTACAATCGCAAAATCCGTATTAGATCATAGTAATCTGAATTTGATCCAAAGTCATCTCTTGTACTAATGCAGTTATATCCCTGAGCAAATAAATCCTCCGGGACTTTTGGATTATATACACCGAAATCCGGAAGAAATTTATTTAACTGATTTAACGATGATTTAAATAATTTTTTCAGTCTCGAGTTGCGAATCATAAGCGCTGTATTTCTTACTGAATTTATTTATTAATCTTTAACGATTCATGAAAAATTAAATGTTATCTTTTAAAAATAAATATATTTGTTCTTTGATCAAGAATCAAAGTGTACTTGATATATAATGATATTTTTCAGAAATATCACATCAAAGCATGTTGTTTCCTTTAATCCGTTTAACTGTACATCCTCTAAAAATTGAAGCTTCGACATTGCTATTTGCCTAAGCTAATAGAAGCGAGTAAAGACTTACACAACAAGTGATTCCCAGGATAACGAAACATGTCCCTCATCAACGTCGCGCTAGATACAATATGATGCATATTAGGAAGGTGCGAATTACTCACATGGCCAAGGTGGGACTGTTTTGCGGCGACGGGAATGGCCGAGTCCTTGAGGGCAGGCAGGTGCGAGCTGAACTGCGACACGAGGACGGACCTCGACCTCGTGACCGATCTCGCGAGCTTGGCGAACTTGGAGAGTCCGCCCTTGGTGTCGTCGGTCTCGATCGGCTGCTTGAGGGCGGTGATGTCGCGGAAGGTGAGTAGGAACAGGACGACGAGGTCCCGCTCGTTCTTGATCGGCGCGATCTGCAGCAGGAGCCATAGTGGCGTTTCTGACGGATCGCCGCCGTCCCGCCGCATCACCAGCACCGGATAGCCACATCACGCGCGAGAGAACGAGCGAGAAGAAAGAAGGGAGAAAAGAGAGAGACTCCGTTAGTGCTCATCTGGATTGTCTATTGCTTTGGCGCACGGAGGGAAGATTCGGCACTCGAGCGTTTAACCGGTTTTTTATTTTTTTTTTTTTTTCGTTTCTGTGCAGATACTACACGCGGGGATTTCGACTGTCGAAGGTTTTTCTGCGAATCGAGTGAAAAATTTTGCGAGTGGCTGTGTTTGCGGGGTATATTATTATAAAGCTCGTAAAGTTTCGAGATGTGATGGTTTGCAGAATTTTTTTACTCGATCCGGAACCTCGACTCGGTCTTAAAGTGAATCAGTCAAGTAAATTTACTCGATTGTACAAATATGTGCAAGAGTTAAGCCAATTAAGGGGATGTCCGAGTCGCCTGTTTTATTAGCCCGAGCGCAAAGTTAATTTTTCAAACTTTTCTCTTTAACAAATTAACCAATTGACTTGAAACTTTAAGAGATGATGGAATGATCATAAATGAAGCGCGTTCCAATTTCTGACTTTGCAATTATGTTTCAAACAAAAGAAATTACGTACTTTATCGGTAATTCCTGGGCTGAGCGCACTTCATTTATGATCACTCTATCGTATCAGATAGTTTCAAGTCAATTGGTTAATTTGTTAAAGAGAAAAGTTTGAAAAACCTTGTGATTATTTCGATGTTGTAAGGGCGGGAAATTTAAAATTTTACAGCTCGAAATTAACTTTTTCGAGGACTTTGCCAGACTGCTCTTACGACTTTTCTTCTTAATGCAAACAGCACAAGTTAACTGTAAATGGAATCGTTAGATGTTATCATTCAGAGAAAAACAGCAATAGGATTTTGGTTCTGCTTCTCGCTAAAGCAAACGAATCAACTGTAACAAAGGGCAATTCATTTTAAGACCATTACCCCTATGATTCCATATTAAATGCACAGACAATTCACCCACAAGCGGCACTTGTGTCGCGTGTACTTTAAAATTCGAAACGATACTACTTATTGATTTTTCTAGGCATGCGCTCAAATTGTTTTGCATGTACACCGTCGGGCTGCGGTGGCAGTTATCTTTGCCACGAGATCGCGGCTCATTTCGAATGCTGAATTTTCTCCGTGGCGCGCATATGACGTTGGGAATAATTAATCAAATTTCAAATACAAATTAACATACTTTACTAGTTAATGTATTTACATCAGACTTGTAAGAGGTCTAGTTATGCATATAAGTACGTAATATATTTGTTATTAAAAAGGTTGGAAGCAAAATGCAGGAAATAAATAGAAAAAAATAAAATAAAATATACGTGCTTAATTAGAATCGAGCATAAATATATGTACACTTTTTTTTTAATTTAATTTTGTATATAATATATATATAATGGTATTTTACAAGCGTCAAAACGCGACGTTAATCGTCGACTTCTAGCCGCATTTTGACGGATCTATAACTATAATAACTAAAGGGAAGAAATGTAATGTTAAGTAAGTAATATTTTATAAATTTGAGGTTATGGTAAGCTTGATTTAATAGACATTGTTTTTATTGGAATGTTTGGAACGCGATCAACGCGTAATAACACCGTTAAACGACGCAGCGAATACTTTTGCGCTCGAATAATTAGAAAAGCCGGCCATGTAAATATATATTAATAATAAACCGCATATGTAAACTTGCGTATTAGTATTGTTATTTCCTCCGTTTTGCCAAATTAATAATTATATTTTCGTAATGATTATTACCAGCCGTATACTAATTTTCTCGATACGTATAAAATGCTCAGCTGTCGTCAAATCAAAATCGCTATGTAAGCTGTAACGCCATAAAAACCAAAAATAGTCCCAGCTAACAAAGCCTTATAATACATAAGTGTATAAGATTATAAAACAAGATATATTTCCCATCGGCAAAGTTGCGTCGTTGCCTTTGTCAAGGAATATATATCCTTAGACTTACCATAGCCTCGGTTAATGTAACAAAGTTATGATCAAAATTACAGTCTCTGTCATAACGGATCTATACAGAATAATTACAGTGTGAGAAAATGCTGAAAGGATATCTAACGATAGACATAGTAATATAATAATGATGATAATAATAATAATAATAACGGAAGAGAAAAATAGAGGATGGATGAGCTGGTGACGGGAAGAGTGTGGCAATGCGTGTGAGAAGCTGAGGCAAAGAAACAAAATAAAAGAAGAGATAATCCAAAGGACGATGAAAACGATGCGCGACGCGCGTATAATTCCGTTCGCTGAGTTTCTGAATGAAAGAAAATTCGTGCGCGAGCTATGATATTACCTTTGAAGGAGAAAGAGAGAGAGAGAGAGAGAGAGTGAGAGAGAGTAAAAGAGCGAAGAAAAAAATATTCGACCTACTTTCCGTTCCTGAACTTTGCCTCGGTTCTCTTCCGCCGCGGCAAAAGGAGAAAACCCGATGCACTTTTAAAACATATTCGCTTCTCTCTCTCTCTCTCTCTCTCTCTCTCTCTCTCGCATTGAATCCCAAAGTTTTATTGACAACCGACGTAGAATGACTGCCACACGTGTGCGCATGTATGTATACAAGACGATTCGCGTATACACTCGCATTAAACTCTTCGTTCCGTGGGAATATTCGCGCCGTACTGGAAAATTCGGCGCGTATACCTGCAAAATCGAATTTAAGTTATATACATCGGAGGTGTGTATATCTACGCGCGGCGTTCGAAAAAAAGTTGTTTCTGGTTTGGCAGCATTGGGAAAAAATTTCGAATACCTCGGATTCTTTGGCGCGGGTTTGTTTTTTTTTTTCTAGTACGGCGGCACATGCACACTCGAATACCAATTTCTATGCAAATGCGAGTGTAAAGGAAAATGTTTATTTATACACGATTAAAGCGATCTCTTGTTTCGAGTTGGCACCGAACCACTTGTGAATTCAACGTTAGCCGCGACACAAAGAGAGAACCTTCAGCTATATCTGTGCTTGTGAAAAATTCGCGGTTTTAAAAACGAATTAGTCGGATAAGTTATGTATCGATTCGCATCGCTCTAAGATGCAAGAACGGTTACCGGATCGATCCTTCCGGTTGTAGCTCTATATACATGTACAATTCCCGAGTGCGGTTTTAAAATTTTTATGAACACCGCCAGCCGATTATTCGACGGCCGATCGATAATTTGCGAGGCATTCACCTCGTTTTCTCCTATATATATATATAAATAAAAAGTCTCGGGAGCTCTGCACCAATCGAAGCTCTAAATTTGCGCGAGCCGCGCGCGACACTTCCCCTCTCCTCATATCGACGGCAAATCTATTTCGAGATCGCGCTTTAATTAATTTCGCGCTCGCGCTTTTCACCGAGCGCAAAGTTAATTTTTCACATCCATAGAGAGAGAGAAAGAGAGAGAGAGAGAGGGAAAAGAAACGGCGTTACAGTCGCGGAGCCAAAGTTCAAAGAAAAATCGCGCGCGAACGAAGCTGCTTGTTGAGCCTTGACGAGGCCTCCTTTTTTCTTAATTAAAAAATTCTCGCATTACCTCGTGGTGTATGTGTGTACGACAACGAGGCGCGGGACGGAAATGAATGCAAAAAATTCTGATTCATCGGTATATGCGAAAGGGCTGGAAAAACGCGAGGCGGAAAAATGAGAAGTGAAAGCAGAGAGCGCGAAGGGAGATAGAGAGAAAAAATGGGTGTTCGATGCAGCGGCAGCGGCGGCGGTGCGGGGAAAAACGAGAAGAGGAGATGAGCGAAGCGGAAGGGAATGGATTTTTTGTGGATCGCGTGTTTGTGTCTATGTCGTAGTTAATTAAAATTAATTATGGAGATATTATTTAAATGCGTTTTTATTCGCGAGAGCGATGAGAGAAAACGTTGGTCGAGAGTGAACGTTTCGGAACTAAAAAAAAAACAAGTAAATTGCTCGTTTTACGCGTTATTCGTGCCCCTTTTTTCCCCCAGTCTATAGGTATTGTAAATCTCAGTTTAATTGCCTCTTCGGTGCTTCGGGCTGAAAATAGCCGCTGGAGTCAACCTTTGTACAACTGAAAATTTCAGCTCCGAAACTCTATATAGTTTTGTTTGTCGTAACAAATAAAACATTACAATGTCATAGTGTTCTTATTTTGGTAAAAGAGAGTAATATATATATATATATATAGTTTTCTAAAGAAGAAAGCGCTTGTTTATTGCTGAGATTTGGATAAAGCGATGTATTTAAGTGTGAGAGATTATATTTGCTGTTAGAAAAATATTGCCGTGACGTGAAATAATTCAAGCCAGAAAAATTTGAAAAGTATATATAATAATAAAGCTTCTATTTATTAGTCAGTCAAAACGTTTACCAAAATGCACTTTTATATAACTCTGTATTCATTGTAAACCCGAATCAAATTCATCGAACTATTTATGCCAATCGGAAATTGGCATATTCGTTTGCTGCATTCGAAAGAAATCGTGTGAAGCTGTAAACTTTTTGTGCCTTATATACCTATATATTAATGTAAAGGAAAAATCGTTTTTTTTTTTTAAGATTAGTTGGTTAGTGAAAAATTATTGCTGCAAGCATTTGTATTTCCTTGAAAATATAAATGACGAAAGAAAGTTATTTTAATTAGTCGGGCTGTTTGATCGTAAACTAAAAGTTTTGTTTTCACACAAGCTTCTGTGCTTGGAAGCTTAAAATGCCACATCTGAAAAATATTTAATTAATATAGTAACAGTTACATATTCTACATGTTTAAAAGTACGAATCTCATTAAAACATTGTCGCGATAAAGTTGATTTTAAGTACTGCTTGATTATTGTACATTTGCCAATAATATTATGGCAAATAAAATTTCACTCGACGAGAATGAAAGTAGCACGAAACTATATTAGCAGTCACGATTATTCACTCACATGCTCGAGTGACTCGATCGACCAAAAAAAAATCACCACCGAATCGCCCTGTGTGCCACGTTCATCCTCATAAAATGAAGCTTCAGAATTCTCGCACGATTATATTAGAAACTTGTATTTACACATTTATGACGATGGGAATGAGTGTGACGCGATAGATAGTGGAATGAAAGAGAAAGAGTTGAGCGAAGGTATAGGCGAGGAGGAAGATGAGAAAAAAAGTAAGTATACAGAGAGAGAGAGAGAAATAGAGGATGCACGATCGCGATATACAGGGGAGCAAAAAAGAGGGGGGGCCGCTAAGGAAAAAAAAATAAATGATCGACACGACTGTGTCAACTCTATACTTTATGTTTTCTTTTGTTTTACTTTTTTATAATTACTCCTCTCGCGTCGCTTACGAGCAGGTAGAGATGCCACACCGCTAATGAAATCGATATTACACATTGAGCCTTTTTCTTTTTCTTTTCTTTTCTTTTTTTTTTTTTGTTCACCTCTCCCAAGCGCATGTCCGCGAGAGATTAATGCTCGTAATCACAGCGCCCCTCTACTCTTTTTTATTCTCGATATTCGGACGATTTGTTATACATCGCTGAATGAGCGTCTAATGATTCGACGCCCTCGTTAAAATGTCACACTTTCCGTTTTTACTGCTTTTTATTTGTATTATGACGAAGAGAGAGAGGAAAAAAAAACAGATGAGGAAATCGAGGTGGCAACCCTAAGTGCAATGCGAGCTCGAGGTGACTTACAGACAGGATTTTCTCTCACGAATTTCACATTACCTCGTGGGGTACCTTTAAAGAAAATTATTTTTTATTATTCGTCTCCCATCATTGTGCAGCGGGGAAATTATTAATCTGATAGGGGGGAGGGGAGGAGAAGTTCGTGCACGAGGTCGGGTATCGATTATAGATGATAATGATGAACCACTTTGTTTTTTTTTGTCTTTGACTATCGTCGCATGCACGCGGCTCGTGGTCCAAGATTGTAGTACGCGATGCTGGCGCAGGAACTTTTTCCTCCCCCATAGAACGTTTATCTGTTGATGTATATAATAGCTAACGACAATTGCAAGTATTTACAAATGTGTGATAGTTCAACAAACAATTAATGTCACAATCTTTACAAGGATATTATCGTTCTTTAATTAATCGTTTATGTATGTCGTCGTCATTGATCAATTTACAATATATTTAATGTGAACTTTATATATGGCAATTCAAAGGTATGCGAGGTCACAGAACATAAAAAAAGTCAAACAAATGTTATTCTCACGCATAAAAAGTATATTATATATATCTGACATCGAGGAGCCAAAGAAAAGCATGCAATTGCACCCAAGAAAAAAGAATTCTCACAATGAATAAAAAAAAAAACATACATAAAAACCTATTCTATGGTTGTATGCAAGTCGTATCTCTGACAATAATAATATAAATATCAACTGTTTATTTCAGACAGACTCTTATTTCACGCATATTATCGTGTCTGAGCCAAACGCGAATTTCTCATACTACTCGTGATTGCGTGTGCCTACATTATATATAAGATTCCTTATAAAAACAAAAAAAAACATCTCTATAGCTATTCAAAGATAGGTAACATAATGTACGTTATTTCAGTGCGATCGAACTTTTATAAAATTGTCTCCCTCAAACTGTGGGATTATATTATATGTGTATTATAAAGAATGCACAAAGTGAAAACGGCTGCTGGTTTATATACTGTGTGGTTTCGTTCTTTCTTTCTATCGTCTTTTTTTTTCTATATAGATATTCTCTATTGCTCTCGCTTTAGTTGTAGCGAGAGCCAATACTCACTGTTCTTTTTGTAAAGCAAAATCTCGAATTGGTCGCAAATCTGGCCCTCGAGACACTCCTCGATCCGCGCGATGGTCTCTTTGTCGGTGAGCTCCCCGTACATGAAGCTGCAGCGACATGACTTTTGCATTACCTACAAATTGAAAAGGATTTTTTTTTTGTTTATCAACAACTTATTAATCGTTTATTACAGCCATTCCTCAAAAGTGATTATGTCATTATGAACGAGTCATTTTTGTTCTGTAACTCTTAAAGTTGGGAAATAAATTTTTTTTTTTTTTCAAAAGTTGCGCTGATGTCTGAACGGTGATTTATTAGCTTTAAAAACAAAAGCCTATTTAACCCAGATTCACTGCGGCGATAAGAATAATGAGGTAAAACTGATTCAAGTAAATTTAATGTTGATTGCCCTGTTCTTGTATTACATAAAAGAGATTTAAAGTCAAGACACATTGAGAGCGTGTAACAAAAAAGCTCTTAACTCATTTACCCATTGTTATCGCGAGAGATTTTGGATTCAGCTATAATCAGATTCAGTCCTTTTATTTAGCATATTCGTTGAGTTAGTGAAAATTTGTACAATCAAAGCTGTTATAGTGCATTAAGGTTGGAGTTGTTATCGATACTCGTCCCCATATTCGTACGATCATTTTTTCCCACGCCTCAACGCTTAAATGTATCTCTCTCTGTAATTACTCTAAAACGCTTCATCATCCACAGTTACTCTAGACACACACACTGCGGCGATGTACAAGAAAAGCCCAAAACTATCCGCAACTTCCTAACGATCCCCCCGCTCGCGTCCGATAAGATACCAAGCATCGTAAAAACAATTCGAGTAAATCCAACTTTCTCGTGCTTTCTCATATACTCGCCCCCCAGGTATTCGCGCGCGAGGTAAAAAAAAGCTGCTGCACGAAGGAATCCGCGGCGCTGCAGCTGCGCTCAACGTACTCAAGACTCTCTATATATATATATATATATACATACGTATATCCTCTTGCTCGGAGGCCGCAAATTAATTGTTTTCGCGGATATTGGCAAGTGCGCGAGCGCAAGGCTTTAATGGCCGCGTAAATCACACGTTCCCCGTGTATATATTTTGGAGCAAAGTTCGGTGGATGAGAAATCGCTCGTGTATAGTCGCGCGTATGTGTACGGATAAGACGATATATATGTATATGATACGAAATCCCTGGGTTGGATCCACGTGGGACGCCTTGCTGGCAAATCGATGTGTTTCTTCTTCGTCTTCTTCTTATTCGCGATATGCGCGCGACTCGAGAGCTGAGGAATATTCTTACGAGAGATCCGACAATTCCGTCTTCCATGCTTGATTTTCGCCCGCGCTTTTATCCTCGAGGGAATCGATTTTTCGTTTTGTCGGTTTACTTGTCCTCGCGTTATATAGTTTGCGACTTATTCCGAGCTGCTCGTTGCTCGAATGTTTAACTTTGTAAAGGTCCAGAATCAATATTTAAATAACGATAATAATCTGAATGTATACAAATATTGATATATCTATTATAATTTACAGTGATTTTGTTAATATGTTAACATAGCGCGTAATTTTCAATAATATAAGGAGCAGAAATATTTTATTGCAAAGGTGCACGCGAGTATTATATGAGAAAGAAATACAAGATAAATGGGAAGAGTGTATCGATAACGTTCAATATGCGTATATACGGTAGAAATAGACTCGATAATAAAAGTAAAATGGAAAAATATTCGCAGTTACGCAAGTACCGAAATTGAAGGATGTGTCAAAGACACGCACACGAACGTAGGAAACAAGAGACGAGTATCGATGGTACGCGATGCGTGGACATGTAGGACATATAGTAAATAAAAATGTCTGTACTTAGTTGATGTTTCTGTAGTGATGTAATGTTTAAAATTTTTTAAAATAACTATCTGTGCTTGAAAATTAATCATCGATCCAAAACTTGGATTCTTGTTGAGAATAAAATGTACGTAAAACCGAAAGCTTATTATATCTATAATTTTTTTATTCTATTTCCAGTTTATTTAAACATTTTATACAATTCTATGTTACTTAATTCTTCAGAATCACTTTACTATTGTTATCAATATTGCTTTATATTGGATAAGATGAGACACTGCAATATGTAACATTTTTGTATTAGATTAGGTACAGGAAGCACTAATCAAATTTTGCTTATCTATAACGAACGTAGCAAAAATTACTATCTTAAAAATTCTGAAAGAATTTACGTTTATCGCACAAGGCAAAATTCGACTATACACGCCCCATAAGTTATCGTATAATTCCGACGATTCCAATAAACATACACTTGACTCGAAATGCTTCCTGCACACGAGCGGACACACATATCGAGAAAAGTTCAAACACGAAGGCAGGACCGGGGAGTGAGGAAAAAAAACACACACACATACAATGGTAATATATCTAACCTCGGCACGATTGAAGCCGGATATCTTGCAGAAACTCTCGTTGCAGTAGACGATCGGGAAGTCGACGATCTGAGCATTGGCCAATAGAAAACTGCTGTCGGCTGTAACACATATAAAAACACGGTGACACACGTTTTATAAAAGAGAAATAAGATTTAACACGCGGGGGATTTCTTTTCAGGGGCTGATGCACGGATTTCGTAAATCATCGCTTTGCGGGAAAGCTGTTGGCCGCCTATGTAGTATAATAATAGGCATAAATTTTCGGCCGCGCGGCTTATACGGAGAGCATAATATTTTACGTTGGATATACGAGAGAATCATTTTTTTTTCTTCTAGCCGCGCGAATCGACTCGGGTATAATATATAAATAGACACTCGTCGGCGGTGTCACGGGGGTTATATAAAGGCCGAGTGGATGCGAAGCTGAAAGTCGACTTACGATTGCTCAAAAATCTTTTTTACATATATGTGGGACATTTAGAACATTAGCTGTGTCTTCAGCTAATCAGTTATACACACCTTTACCCAATAATATTAGACTAATATAGATTTTCCACCATAAAATTTTTCTTCTCTGTATATAAAAATAATATATTTGCTTTAGGTTTATACAATTAGTACAAACCAAAAGGTATCGAGAAGCTTCATTTCTTACCTGATTTTGAAAAAATCTCGCGTTTAATCGCAAATCTCGCATGTAATATCAGTCATTAAACCAAAACCTTGCGGTTGCCGAACATTTATATATATATGCACAGGAAACTTTCGACATAGCAGTGCTTAATCAGTGGAGCTTGGCTTTTAATTCAACGGCCGCAAAATCAAGATACATCGCGCAGCGCTCGAGTGGCGCCCAACTTTCCCCGTCGCTCATCACAGTTGGAAAAACTCGATAGCTCGAGCCATTAGATAGTCATCGCTCGAGCCTAAACTTATCATTACCAAGAATTAAAAGTAATTTAATATTCTCCGTGCGCCATTGTTACACACTATGTGGCGAGTATATTTGCGGGGGGACGGGGGCGGTAATCGTTAATTCGCATCTCGGCTAAACTTTTGTCGAGCGCTCTCGCAAACTGTACCTATATAACTTTGATAGCGAGGTCGGATGAAACTATAATTGTTTTTCTTAACGATTCTAGATTAAATATACCATTGATAGATGTTGCGGTACGATTCTCGAAGCGCAGGCGTTTTTTCGTAAGTCTAGAGTGCATATTATATGTTGCGCGGTGAGAAATGAATAAATATGAAAGGAAAGGTCACGCGATACGCAATATATCAAAAGAGCTTCTAGCGCATTGTTCGGAAAAATTTGTTGAATTTCGTTCATGAATCTACTCAGCGATAATCCGCTTACATTGGATGGCATTCGTTTTCGTTTACAAACCAAAAGCGAATGTGTGTACATATAAGCATCAGGGCAACAGCTTCTTTATTTCCAAACACGTAGTATTTCCATTTTCCAGGACGTTTCGCGAGTGTCCGTTTACCATGTTGATCCCGACTTATACACCCATTCGATTCCCGATATCTGCACTTAGCCCGCGAACTGATACGACATCCTTTACATCCGAAGGCGCTTTATGCGAATTCCATTCCAAATTTCTTTTAGATTACGTACGAGCACGTTGGTATACTTATAATAGTATTTTGTCTTCGTAATTTCAAAGTAAATTGAGCATTTTTTAAAACATCTTGTTTTCTCTTTGCTGCAGCGTCAAGCGGCGGAGGAGAAGAGAAAAAGTGGAAAATCTGGACTTTCTTGTACAAAAGTGTATATGTATATATAAAGGGGGACAAAGAGGGCGAGTAATCGAGAGTGAAACGAAAAGATTGATGAGCTTAGAGGACGAGAAAATAGAGTCGCTGATGTCTTTCGGTGCAGCAGTTCAGCCTTTTTCCTTCGCTGTAGCTTTACAAAAGCGCCACTACTATGTACGAAGCGATCAATCGAAAAATAATTGATAAATCTAATAAAGAACCATGTTGGAACGCGAATGGTCCGGAAGAATGATATACGCTTAATTACTTTGTACACAATCGGAGCTTAATCGAACTGAAAAACAAAGGGACATCGTCAACCAGGACGTATATTATGCGATAAACAACGTATTTATTATTTAAAAATAGCTCTTTATGAAAATTTAAGAAGAAAAAAAATAAACGCATCCCAACAGATCGCAAGTTTTAGAAAAAGTAAAAAGGAAGAAAAACGTATGTTTACAGGATATATGGGAATTTATCGGGGATATGTACGAAGCGATAGGGATTGATGAGAGAGTCGGCAGTAAAGAATAAGAGAGCCGAACGGGAGAAAGATCAGGGACATCCCGTGGGTGCGTTACCACATATATATATATATATACGTATAGCGGTAGTACTTGCATACGTTCCGCTCTCTCTCTCTCTCTCTCTCTCTCTCTTTTGACTCGTCGAGCCAACACACACTGAACTGTACGCGACACAACGACCCGAGAGACCTGGACGAGCTTCTCTCTCTCTCTCTCTCTCTTTGTATCTCTGTTGCGCCGTCAATATACCCCCGGGCTTAGAGCTGGCGCTCGACTGCGTACGTTCCTCCCTGTTCCGCGCGCATATGTGTGTCATATCGCGTTTATGCTGGGTTCCGCGTTGAAATTGCATGATGCTCTACTCCTCCTCCTCCTCTCTCTCTCTCTCTTTTCCTTCCTCAGCGCATCTGTATACCGTGTACCGCTGCTCGCTGCAGATGCATAGTTACGAAAGAGAGAGAGAGAGAGAGAGAGAGAGAGCGTGCCTCGTGCTTTATTCGCGATCTGTGCACTGTTGCTGCTTGCTTACTCGCTTCGTTTTTTCTGGGCTATGTGTGGCGGTTGAGCGAGATTGATATACGATTTGGTTTAGGGTGAGAGTTTGAGACCTTCTAATACACGATATTAATCTTTTTGTTAGCCTTTGTGCTGTTGATACTTTATACTCACGTCTGACTGTTCCTATTATAAAATTCAACATGGCGGTCTCCAAAATGGCGTCCGAAATAAATTTTTTTTTGTTAAACTTCAGGACTGCAGCTAAGTATGAGCTATTTCAAAAAAAATGCTAAGAATGAAAAGTTTTTAGAATTCATCGAGCAATACAATAACATTTTTCAGATTTTTTAAAAAGCGTCCTGAAGTTTATCAAACAATTTTTATTTCGGACGCCGTTTTGGGGACCGACATGTTGAATTTTTTATTCCGGACCCCACCTATCTTTAAGGAGGTTCTATAGTGAATAGAAATAACACTAAAAAAATTATGAAATTTTGTACACAGGTTAAGGTTCACATAAAAAGTATCCATGCCAAGTTTCAGAAGGTTAGGGTACCTTGGAGCAGAGAAATAAATATTTTAATTTTTCACTTTTTAACATGGAGTCTTATATTATAGAAAAATGTATTTTCATCCTATTCGATTACGTATTACAAAATAATTGAGGCTGAGATATTGGATCGAAATTTTTTTATATGATATAATAATATATAAGGATTCTGTATTAATTTAAAATGTACCTAGAATATTAACAATATATTTATTAAATAACCTCCAAAATATTTTCTGTTGAAAATTATCATTTCAAACTTTGTGAAAATCTATTTTAGAATCTAATGATATAAAACATAAAATGTTTCAATTTTTTAAACCCTATTAACGGTACTTTGAAGTTGCTTAAATAATACTATATGTTTGTACATAGATTCAAAAATGTTGATAAATTTTTTTGCACATTTTATCGCTCTCTGTCGCTCTCTCTTTCGCGTTTTGACTAGCGTAGTTACTGTAGAACCTCCTTAACTTTATGACTCGAAAACGCATTTCTATCCGCAAAAGCATGTGTATACTACCGGTTTCATATAAAAAATTTAGATCAAAAATATTTTTTAGTCGAAATAACTGCATTTTTTGCAGAAAATTGTTTATAACTTTTTAAGCATTACTGCTAGATAAATTATGATACCAAAATTGAAATAGCATAAAATTTTACGTCGGATATTAATGATCTAAATTTTTTTTAATACAAATAATATGAACAACAAAAACTGGATGAAAATTTTGTGAAAATTAACGACATTTGGGCTTGGGTTAAGAAACTCGAAGACGGTCGTAACTCGTAATAATAACTTTTGGAAAAGAGTATAATTTTTAACAATTATGCTTAGGATGCATTTGCGTAGAGAACATGAGAGCACTTTTAGTCTATAAAAATTAGTTTTAATAATCACGGAAGAGCATCAGTTTGGAAAAACTTTACAAGGGTCACATGAAATTCAACTTACATATTTATGTGCGACTACTTAAACATAAGCGTACCGAATCAACATCTATAACAACCTACATCACAGTTTGATTTTTGAAAACCAATATAAGGGTAGCTCAATGTTCAAAGTGCAGATGTTTTCAATGTAATCCCGACATCCAACCACAACAACGAACACGGAAAATTTTTCAGCCACCTGTCAAACCCAGTTACACGCCTGTTTTTCGTGCCACACGGCCGGGTACAACGCGGACAAGCAAGAAATCAACAAGTACCCCTCCTCCCATCAAATTCATATTTATTAAATACGGAGTAAAACCTCCCGACCGATTGGTATATCCACACACACACACACACGCATGCAAAGCGTATCATTATAAACGACGCTCGTCGTAGGGCCATAAATTCAGGAAGTTTCGTCGCGTCCACATATCCCCCTGCATATACACCAAACAATAATATCCCTTTCTGCGCAGACACGTACATGACGAGCGTTTGACGCGCAACAGTCGCTTTTACCCTCTCTCTCTCTCTCTCCCTCTTCAAAAACATCACATAATCATTCCGATGGGGCAGCGAGGGAGAATCCAATCATCGTCGCCTGCACGTCAAATTCATACGCGCGAAATTACGCTTCGACGGATATGCGCCCCCCTCCTACATTATCGACGATAATGCGTGCAGTTTCGGTTTTCGTTTTCCACTTGTGTGCATGTGTGTGGGTGGATGCTCCGTTTTCATTGGTCGGATTAAATTAGGGAGTCGTGTTTTTCGATCGCGGTTGGCGATATATGGGAATATATGGGTGTCGTAATAAATGTTGAATTGAAAAATTTGGGGTGGCAAATTGTGTTCATGTAATTAGGTATATGTAAACCACTACCTGCGTGTCAATTTTTAGAAAGAAAACAAGCATTATGTCCACTATATACTTTTCATTTTGGGTTTTATAATCTAGGCGAATTTTGTTACTTATATCTTATTGATACAATAAAAGTAACTGTAGTTTGTACGAACATTAAAATGAAGCTTTTTTAATTAGATTTCTATTTTAAAACAAAGCATACATGCGCAACATACCTAGTTCGCCTATAATTTTATGTACTTTATAAGATTATTCAAATCATCATCGGCAGATTCGAAAGATCAGGAAAATTTATTTTTGAAAAAGTATATCTAGAAAATGTGTGTATAGAATGAGAGAAAACCTTTCATCAAATTTCGAACATCCGCAAGATAAACGAGGCAAAATCACTCGCAAACCATTTACAGTGTTTTCGCGAATATTCTAGAGCAAATCGATATAACGCATTAACATTTCAAGCGAGCCCCCATTACAAAGTAATAAACGAATTCAATTCGATATCAATTCACCTATCTCTCGTTGTCTCTCTATCTCTTTACGCGCGTACACAAACGCTCGGCAGATAGACGATGCAGTAATTTGCCGGGAAGCCTATACCGCATAAATGCGCTCGCGCTCGTTTCGCATAGAGGTCCGCGAGTGCACAATTGGCCTCTGGCGCTCGGTTCCCGCGCTGCTAATCGCGGCGCGTCGCGATACCAATCAGCTGTCGCTCTCAACCGCGCGCGTGTGTGTGTATATACGCGCGCGTAATGAAAAGAAGAGAGAGAGAGAGAGAGAGAGCAAAAAAAGAGGAATCGCCCTTCGCGACGTTTACCCCGTCCTTGCTCTCCTTCTGTTAGCTCGTTTTCTCTCTCTCTCTCTCTTTCTTTCTTTTACATACTTTTATGTGTATATATTGCTGATATGGCAATGCGCATGGAAATCTGTTTCGATGCGACACTAGACGGATGTGTGTTTTTTCTTTCTACCCCTTCATTGTGTCGGTATCCCGCTTATTTCTTTCTTTTTCTGTTTGCTTGCTTAACTGAGGTTAGTAGAAAGTATGTTCTTTGTTTTAATCGCGGCTGCAGGTTTGGTTGATCGAGTGCCTTTTTTTCCTTGTCCGAGGCGCACGGCACTGTTTTTTTTTTTTTTTTTTCATTGGGACTAATTGGCCTACTGTGATGGCGCGTTTCTGTTTTGCGTCGTGACGTGCTTTGTTTCGAATGGACGTGTATAGTTGTGGAACTTTACTGTGAAATGCTGCATGGTGCAGTATAAGCTGGTATAAGTCAGTGTGATCAGTAGAATTTGATGCGAATAGTCAGCCGTGCATCATTATGAGTCAGACCATCATTTTATGCACATTGTATACACACTAATGTATCGATAAATGCGATCGAGTGTTGTCGTGTAAAAAAGTTGTTTGCGGAATGTAAAAATCACCCAATTTCTGCAAAAGCTATTCCACTTTTGATTTAGCAATTTTTTTTCTCATCGAAACGTTCGATCGTTACTTCACGTATGTGAATGTCACAAGTATTGCACAAAAAAAATTGATGTATCAATATACGAATGCACACATTTTCTCGCAAGTTTACGGTGTATAATACACTTCTCGGGTAAAAAAAAAGAGATAAAAGTGTAGAAGAAGGGGATGCAGTCAAGAAAACCAACTGGACAAGCAATACTCGATGACCCGTTAATAATCGACAATAACAGCTCACGCGAGCGAGTGCCGAGAAAGACATCGCAAACGAAAGAGAGAGGCTACACTCACTTTTATACTCGGGCCTAGATACATCCCCAGGGTAGAAGCAAGAGGGAGAGAGAGAGAGAGAGAGAAGAGCCTCTACGGTTCTGCTCTATCTCGCTCGTTTCGCTTGTTACAAGCAGGCACTTTTGATTGAGTATCCACTCGAAAGGCTCTCTCACCTCTCTCTCTCTCTCTCTCTCTCTCTCTCTCTCTTGTCGTCGAAAGCCATTGAACGCCGCGAGTCAACGTTGTACACACACACACGCACACACACACACACACACACACACACACACGGTCTCGCACTACCGACGTTTGTCGCTTCAACCCAACCCCTTTTTCCCTCGCTGGTGTGTGTGTGTGTATATTCTTGCTGCAAATGTTAAGAGAAGAGATCGAGAGATAGGCTTCTGGTGCGGCGACGAAAATTCAAATCGGTAAATTATGGAGCGCGACGCCGCGCCACTCGGGCTATGAGGATCTTGAGAGTCACTCGAAGATGTGAAGATCTGCTTGTGTACATACGTTTTTTTCTTGTTGGCGGCTGTTTTAGCTTGCGATGGCTCTCTGTTATCGCGATGCTTTAGTTATTATTCATTAGGTCGAGGCGCCTTTTTCTTGATTGCTGATTGTAACATTTCTATTGTAAGGAATGCAGTGTCGGCAATTAAACTTTCATTACTGGTTGTTTTTGTTGTGAAAATGGGTCTTTTGATTTGTAGACTTCCATGCAAATGTACCAGTAATTAATGATAATCAGCAGGTAGTCCTGCATGGAAGTAGGTGGTTAACGACAGTAGGGAAAAATTACAAATGTTAAAATTTAAAAAAAAAATGTATATTCTAAGGGATTTTGGTAGTCACCGATTACGATTGTAGTATTTGTTTTGATCTAAAGCGGATGGGAGTGATATATTCGAAAATTTTGCCTATTTTTGGGTTGTTATTTCTTAGTTATTTCGATACGTAGAAGAATTTCGTTTTTTTTTAAATTTTTATAATTAAAAAGTTTTAGGTAATAATGGCTATAATGTACGTGTCGAGATCTTAAGTATACAAATAGGCAAAATAATTACTGGACCTAATCGAGATCATCCTTGTGGCCAGAAGATTAATAATATTAGACAAATATAATACAGATTGAAACCCAAATGAGGATAAAATTTTAATCATAAACTTGCCTTGGTACAAAATTACAAAAACTTCCACAGCTCAAACGAACTTGTCAGAATTCAGCTATACGTGGTTGCGTTATACTTTCGCGAAACTGTACATAGCGAGGAAAAAGTATGCCAATTCATAAATGCATTTCTTGCGTCGTGAAAGTCTCTATAAAAAAAGTTCGCGCGCAAAAACTATAGACAACTGCAATTTAGCCGAGAGCTATACCGAGTAAAAGCAAAACAGTAGAATTCAAGGAGTTCCGCGGAAGGACTAAGCGCATCCAACGAAAGTAAGAGAAAAAAAAAGAGTCGAGAGATATAGAGAAAGAGCGGGAGGGTCAAGCGTTGGCGTGCAAAACAAGACAAAGCCCATCGCGGTAAACACAGAGAGAGAGGAGCAAAAGTTTTGTATATATGCAGGCGATACTCCGCGGCCAATACCGTAAAATCCTGCCGATCGGTGCGAGTCCTGGGGAGGCTCAAAGGGCCACTCGACCCGACACCAGTATAGAGAAAAGCGTCTGTCGCCGTCCATTCGAACGCAGCGGGGGCATAAGCGTTCGATCGTTAACTCGTATAAGCCTCTCTCTCTCTCTCGTATACACTGGAGCTCGGCTCCAATTAGTGGCTCGTTATTTTTATGAAGGGGCGCGTGTATGTGTGTGTGCGGCGAGGCATCGACGCAGAATCGAAACGATTTAATTCAACGCGTTCTCGTTTTGGGAGCCTGTAATTATTCGTATGCCCGTTTACTACTGCTCGTGAGCTCTTTTCGCTTGGAGTGATGCTTGGTCGGCGAATATTATTTTGAGTTTTTTGCCAATTGGGACGTTTCGGATTACTAGGAAATTTTCTTTTTTTTTGGTAGTTGCACGAGGTGGAGAAATTCAGTTTTGTTGGATAATGTGATATCGTTGATGATCTAATCTAATTTGGTTACATAGTAGAGTTGGTATTAATAAGTGATTAGGTGTATATCTAAATTAATAAACGTGTGTTCTATTGGATGAAAAATATGTTATTATATAGAACACAAATATATGCAAATATAATAATATCGATCGACCTTGATTTGTTATTAATGATATAATGTAATTCAACTATAATTAGATTTATGTTATGAGCTAAACTGGTATTTCCGAATACTATTGTTATACTTAGTTATAATGTATATTATAACTAAACCTCTTAGAAAGTATATTTTATCATTCATTATATAAACTAAATATTTTGTGCTAATAACTTCCCAATGAAGAAAAACAGGTAAGCCAATGATCAAAAATTCATTATCAAAAAAAAAAACAAAAATCATTCAAAATTATCGAAAATTTCGCTCTTCGATCAAATATCAATTTTCCGTTTACACATCTTTACAACGCAATCAACCCTCCAAAATGGAAAGCATCCTTTTTCGATTTTCCGCAACGAAACCCTAAATAAAAGACACGAAAAACCAAAGAGAGAAAGAGAGAGAGAGAAGAACAAAACCAATAGCCCTAGCATCAGCAATACAACCGAACGTATATAGCCGAAGAATTTTATTACTGGAAATTATTTTCGAGGTCAATAGGCGATGATACAAGTAAAACTCGCGCAACCAGCTCCACCGGCGCGCTCCTTAATTGAGCGAAACGATCGCTGGCAAGAAATTTCGATGGTTCTACAATTACATTAACGAACGAAAAAAAAGAAAGAAGAGGAGAGAAGCGAGTAGAGAGAGAGAGAGAGAGAGAGAAACGCTTCATTGCTCCAGCGAGCGAACGTAACGGCCGCGAACGTGTGCGCTCGGCATTTTAATGGACTTTTCTACTTAGAGGCCAATAAAGTGCCCCGAGCGTACCGAATATCTTTTCCGCCGTTTCTAGGCGAAAACCTTAACCCTCTCCCTCCCTCTCTCTCCTCGGTATGTGTGTGACTGTGTGTGTGTGGTTGGGGGTGTGTATGTGTGCGGGTGGCGCGAGCAGCAGAGCCGACGCGGGAAGCGCAAGCGCGAGCAACCTTCTGAGACACCGCGCACGTAAGACACGTTTTCGAGCGCCTCTATCCATACCGATGCGCCGCGCACCATTTTATTTTTCTTTGCCGCATTGACTTTTAACGGACCGATCGGCAAAATTGCACCTCGGGTTAATCGATGCCTCCTCAGCGAGTGTTTCGTAATAACGGCTACTATGTACTTGGGCTAGTTGAATGGGATGATTCGTTGCTATTTTGCTTGTAACTCGAGGCCTTGGTTAATATTGCCAAAATCACTTTGTTCCGCTGCGGGTGGCACTCGTTTATTTATACGCGAGTTTTACGCGATCGTAAAACCTGGGGTTCGGTTGTGTTTATGTTTGAGTATTACTATGACGATTACGGAATGAAAATTACGGAGCTTTAATTATTGCGCAACCATGGAATATTCGATAACTTCCAATTACAGAAATATAAAACGATATTGTAACAGGACGAATTAATTATTATAGAACTCGATTGATCTTATTACGCAATTATATTTCGTAGCTCTCGCAGAGTTTAATTATTCGATTCGAGCCAATGAATCGATGAAATAAAAAGATTTTATAAGAAGATCGAGTATAATTCCAAATGGCTTTTTCATGTTGAGAGATTAACGAAAGGTTTAAAAGTTAACGGTATTTTGAATTGCAATTTGTTCACGAATGAAAATCGGCTCGAAAATTGGTTACGTTAAATTCGATTTGCGAAAAAAATATAAAGTAATATATGAATACGACGTTGCGTAGTATCCCTTGGAAGTAGAGAAATCTTTTATTGTAATATTTATACGAGTTTGAAAGTTTACAGGAAACTTTGAAGCAGTAGTTTCAACTGTGGACATAGTCGCAGCCAATACATTACGTATACATTCGTCTGTCATTATTACGTGTAACACGAGGGCTTAACTGTAAATGTTCGCTGCATAAGCACTCGTAACTTTATCGATTTCCATTCAGAGCTTGTCAAGGCAAATACAAATATTCACCTATTATATGAATGGTTAAATATCTGCTTTTGTCAAATAAATAAAAATCACATTATTTTCGGACTGACTGACAATTGCTATCGAGTTACAAAATAAATTTTATATAGAGAATAGTGCGTCGATATTATAAATATGAATCGCTGATCTCAATGTCTGCTCCATTGATAGAAAAGTAATCATTTCGGAATAAAGACATTTTTCGCCCATTGTTTCCACTGTATGTAGAGAACTTTTGGCATTTTGAAAATTCATCCAAACGGGAGTAGGAAAAGGAAAATTTCCCTTTTCACCGAAAATATAAAAAGTCCGCGCAAGTGTAAATTCCGGAATGAAAAGTCCGACGACCCCGCGAGTTCTCATTGTATTCTCTCTGTTATTCTTGAATAAACACGTATGCAGTCAGTCCGGGGGATGGAAATACTTGATTAAAGTGCGAAAAAGAGAGAGAGAAAAAGTCGCGCGAGCGGCTCCTTTCACCCGTAGCATTTCTCGGGCGCGACGACGTGGGAGAGAAGAAGGTGTAGAAGCTGCGCAGAAGAAATTTCAGGGAAAAGCCAGGCGAAGTGACGAACTAAATTAAAGTGGCTGCGACGGTAACCAAACAAAAGGAGGAACTGCGGTATAAGGTAAGAAGAGAAAGACCGACTGACACAAAGAATAGATATATATATATATATATATAAAGCGAAACGGGATCGAGCGGGAGGATCGTGAGCTACGAAAGAAAATACGGAGCTGCGAAAAGAGGAGATGAAAGGCCGAAACTGGAACTGAAACAACGGAGGGAGAAACTTATCGAGTTTAAATTGAAGCGTGTTCGTTAAGCATAGGATTTTGACAAGTTGATTTTGTACTCTTAAGCTTATAAACTGGCTCGTGCTACTTTATTATGAAAATATAGTCTTGCATTTCTCGACTGGTCCGCGGAGCAAAATGATTCGACCAAATTGCAAAAATGGCGCTGCACAAGTAAGAATGAAATTGTAAAATAAACGCAATAAAAGAAGCAGAAGCGAGAGAGATAGAGAAACTAAACAGACGGAGTATTTCCGAATGGTCGCGTCAGAGCTCCCGGCTGTCGCTGCACTATGATCTACATCTTCCTCGTCTCCTCTTCCTCGTCGCTCTCGCTGCACTCGCGCATTAGATTAATCCTCGAAGCGTCCGTTTTATTGGCCTACTTTCCCATCGGGCATATATATATATACCCGATAAAACTACTCCCGACTCTCCTCTCCTGCGTTTATCGACAATTTAAGGAATTTGCGCGCCGAAAACATAATTGAAGATTTTCGTGCAATAGAGAGAGAGAGAGAGAGCGAGTGAGAGTGAGACGCATAGCACAATTAGTTGGAATTGCTCTTTGTCGAGCGGCGCAGGCATCGGAGTCGCGCGCGGCCGCCTTTAATGGAAAACAACAATTTAATTGGAATCGACGCGAGCGAAGAGAGAGAGAGAGAGAGAGAAAGTCTCTGAGTGTGATAAAAACGATAACGGCCGAGTTGGGAGCTATGAATCATAACGTGCTTGGCGCACGAGCCGATGGTTTATTCAGATGAAGCGCGATGGTGGAGAGTGTCTGGAGCGCATATATACGGTTGTTTATTCCTGCGCAGTTCGATGGGTTGATGCTGCGGCGAAAGATATATTTTTCAAAGACTGAAGAATGCGTTTGGGCATATCGCTTTGTGGTGAGAGATCGTAGATCATTTTGTTTTTTCTTTCAAATATTTGATTTTTATCAGCGGAATTACAAAGAAATTTTTCGATCATAAACACTGAGTAGATCGACGCTAAAACTTGTAGAAATTGAATTAAGGGATCGCGTCCGGTTATTATTATTATTTTTCATTACAAAATACTAAACGATCCCCTTCCCCGTTCAATTTTCTTTATTGAAACGTTTTTTTTTCTTTTCAATTTGCAAATGGACTGCACCGGAGGCGGCAAAAGAAGAAGCAGCAGCAGCAGCTACGTCTGACCAGCCACAGCATTATTTACTTATACACTTTTGTCCGCTAGTCTCTAGGTTTCATCTTGCGCTCTGGACCATTAGCTTTTTCCTTGGTTCCGTTTTTTCGCCCCCGCTCGCCGTGTACCCCGGCCTTTACAGAAACATACTTCCTCCGAGTGGAATTGTTCACTTTGTAAATAGGTATTTCCAGGCTACGTGTGATCAATGTTTTTTTCGTTGAATCCTTGTACACGAGGAGTCTAAAGATAGCAGCTCGCGGGTATATCCTTAATTCGAAGCTGGAAAACGTACACTTTAATCAAATGTACGATTCCTCGCGATAAACTTAATTTGCTTCCGTATGATCATAACGAAATGGGACGATCTCCGCAGCTATCCGAGACATTGTATAAGCTAATTTGGGGATAATTAAATTTCGGACCATATCGATAGATTGGAACCTTTTGACCTTGCGCTAATTAAAGTACCCGAGATATACGTGGCAAAATTAACGCCCCTATATCAATTATACCTATTTTCGTGTGGCAAAGTGAAAGGCGTTAGCGCGATAGAATTTAAAACTGCCCTACTGGGAGAAATTCGAGCCGACAGGTTGATTGCAGTTGCACGAGTTCGGCCGAGCGCCCGCGCATTAAGTGACTTTGACAGTCTTTAGCTGCGATCATCGTTGACGTGATGGATTTTGAAGTTTAGCAAAGCCTTTCCCGCGGCCCGGAGGAGGGGACGGGAGGGTATATTGCTACCTTTTACTCGGTGCCAGGTTGGCTGGGAAAAATTGCTCGACGATACGGGATCCGAAACATCAAAGAGAGCACACGCATCGAATTAATTATTATTGCATAGTATTAATTGCGGACGCCCGTTATTTATGATATTTTACATTCGCGTTATTTTTTAACATTCGTACTTTGTGTGGTTTCAACGAATTTGGAAATCTAGTTTGCACAAAAGAGGAATGCCCATGAATTTCTATCGAGACACGCAACAAAAACAGAAAACAGATTTCGATTCCATCCCTTATAAATGGAAAAAAAAGTATGTCTAGATAAATGCTGCGCTAAGGGAAGCCCAAGAAATATAACATATCCCCACTGGTGCAAAAGCAACAATCCATTTCGCGTATATATTCTGAAAAAAAATTCGGAATCGGTGCGTTTTTCAAGCTCGCGAAAAAGTGGACTGGAGTAAAAAGCGTTGCCCCAGCAGATAACATTGGCTTAAGAGGAGAATCGATACGCAGTCGGTTTAAGTACTCGACCCTCGGCGCGCATGCAAAACAAACAGACTCTACCCACACCGCGAAAGGAAATATCTCCCAGACGCACTTCGGCGAGACATAACCTTTCCCAGAGAAAGATAGAGCTAATGGAAAGAAAAGGAACGCGACGAACCAGCAGCTCGTCGTTAATAAAAGCGTCGCGCGCGCGCGCGCGCGTTTTCGTGCACCGCATATCCGTACTATAATGCCCCGAAGGCCTGCACACCTCGACAAGGCCAACAAACACAAAACACGTAAGCCAGTATGCGGTGTGCCGTTCCTCTTCGAGTCTCTATACCGTTGTAGACGCGCGCGAAGCCTACACATACCTCCCACCTTCCTCTTATCGTTTTCGCTCATTTTCACCGAGGCGAAAGTCTCGCTGTATGTGAGCATCCGGGAACGGTTCGGCCAGCGCTAGCGATATCGTTCGCTTTAATTGCCGTACGCAATTGCGCCTGCACTACTCGCCGCCGCTACGATGCCCTCGACTTTTCTTCTCTATTATGCACATTTCAGTTTGCGCGCGCATTTCGCTTTTCATGCTTATTGCTGCTGCTGCTGCTGCTGCTGCTCTGTGTGTAATGTTGGAGTATAGGCAGTTTCCTATTTGTATCTGCAGCGAGTAAGGAAAGGGGTAAATGCGCTGAAGTGTCGTTTGGTTTTGTGTTTGCTTTGGAAATCATCCGCTTTATGATGAAAGATAAGTAAATACCGATTCTGATTGATTATTTTATATGTTTGTGGGTTTAAAATCGTTTTTTTTTTTAGAAATTTCACAAAAAGGTAGAGTTTAAAATCTGTTCTATATTGTTATCTAGAAATAAGTTTTCTTTTTTTCTTACTCTCGTTCGTTACGATGGGTAGCTATTACAAGATTCGGCAATGACCTACCGACCGTATAGGCACGGCTCCAATCCATTCCCCAGCTACAATCCAAGGATAAATCATCCCGCTCGCAGTTTCATAATAAACGTCTAAGCCCCCCGCTGTATAACTACCATCAATATTACAGTCAAACTGTAAAGCCGCGACCGACCTGAAATTACTGCGCCTATCCCAAACGTATCGAGAACAGAAGGAGTTCGAAAATTTATCGGGGCTCGATCGCGGCAAATGACGATCGCTCGCGACAAATCGGAGAGAAACGAACAATAAGCGATATGACACACACGACAGGTCGATATTTAAAGTCGCATTATTCCATCAGTCCTTGCTCTCTACCCGCGAGGAATTCAGCTTATTTAAAGAGATCAATCGATCCTCCCTCCTCGCACACAGATTGGATTCTCTTTGCTCAATGCCGCGGTGGTATAGCACACGAGTTTGGCATTTTACCCGATTCCCCGAACCTATTGGTATGAGCGACCCGACACACAGTGTAAAGGCTACATTATCGTCTGGCTTTATCTATACTCGCGACCTCTTCAGCTTATATACCACGCGGTCCATTATACCTTTTCTTTTCCAATTCGACGAATTTCGCTACATTCTTTGACGCTTCGCTTTCTCCGATTGATCGTTAACTGTTCTACCGTTCAAACGTGTCACTTCCCTTTTCTTTTAACAGCAAATCTTCGAGGTAATAATAAGAGAATTGTTTAGATTGACGAATAAAAGGAGAGCAGGTTATGCTCGCTGATGCGCTGTGAATTTTAATGAAGTTTAAAGTAACCTATAGGTGGTTTTTCCACAGCTACACTATTACCGCGAATGTCCTATTCACGTCAGACTTGCATTATAAATACTTCTTTTTTTTTTCTCTCTCCATTTTCTGTATTAAAAAAAAGAGCAGCGGCGAGAGGAAGCAAAAAAAAGAAGAAGAAATCAGCCCCACTAATGGATTGTAGCGCGCGGTATCGTCTGACATGACTTTGCTTTACCTACTAATGACCTCTTTCGTGCTCTCTCTCTCTCTCTCTCCATCTTTCCCGGATCATTAGCTTTTACCGTAGTACCGTACCGTTCGGTTACCTCACAGGCTACTATGGGAACAAATAAGTTTGTTGCCTCTCAAAGGAGCCCTATTTACAATACATTTTAATAGACATTAACTGTATTTTGTACAATGCCGCTTACAATATCGAGTAAATGTATTAGTGCAACCGTTACGCAATAATTGCAAATAATCCGGTTTCTCTCGCAATAATATATTAATCTGCTTTCCGTTTTGCCGACAACTTCGTTATCATTCGTTCGTTTATTATTTTCAATTTCTGCCCGCGCAGTATCAAAGTTTTCCTTTTAATTTCAGAATGGACCCTCGTCGGAGTAACGTCTAATCTTACTCGATCTTAGCTACTTACTCCTCTCTCGGCGCTCTCAATTCCACTTGAGACCCATTAGCTTTTTCTCATTGTCTTTTTCTTTGCCACTTTAAACGAATAGATCGTTGAAGTTGAATGTTGCCAGCTTGTGCTATATTAATAGATATATACGTGCACTCGTACTCTTTTATTTGCGTTATTCTCAGTCATGTACACGAATGGAACACGATTTTAAAATGTTTCTTCTTGTTTCGACGATTATTAAAATTGACAGCTACATTTATTATACTTAAGTGCATATTATTTTCAAGGATTCAAAGTAATTAATTTTGTTAGTCCACTAGAAATCGAATTTTCATTCATAATTTCAATTACAAAGGAGGGATGGCCAGCGAATTCGCGGTAAGCATAATTAAAAAGAACAATGCAAGAAGTTTACCGAAGTAAGCGAAAAAATCAAGATATTTCGTGCGACAATTAATGGTGAAAAGTGCAAAAAATTACTTTCAAAATGCTTCCCCACTCGTATTACGGGCAATTTCGTACGTAAACTTAATTAAATTTACGTAAACTCTTCGTAGCAGTTTTATGCGCTCCGCGTTGATATTTATCAGAGACATATCCGTTGGCATCCTCCATCAAATACACTACGGAATCAACGTTCGAAAAACCATCCATCATTCCTGTTTACGAATCTAACGGGATCTTATCGGTGAATCGTAATAGAAAAGATCTACTCGCCACAGGTAAGCATTAGAATGATTTATTTTGCACGTTATACCAGATTAGAATCGGGCTTAGCTTTTGCGTATACATCGATTAGAGGGAGCACATCTATATATATATATTTTTTCAAGCGCAATTCGAGGTTAAATTTAATTATATGCATAACGGTGGGAAGGGACATTAAATCTCCCGTTTTATTATTATATTGTCATATCTCGCGCTTGTCATAAAAATCCCCACATTACTCAAGCTTAAGCATACAAAGGGGATATGAATCTTTTGTAATTGCAACGCTCGACGTGAAGTGTATGTACGTATTTTAAATTGGAATACGCGGAATGAGTTATTTTTTTTTTGTTCGCCGTCGGGCTTTCATCTCTTGCATTTAATCCTTTGTTATTTGGACGGAAGAATGGTCGTTACAAAAGTCAATCGGAAATACATTAAGCTCCGGTATTCGATTAATCCAGAACAATTTCATCAATTGTGCTTTCCAAAAGCTCGTCCCCGATACGACCCCACTCTGGCCCAACGTCACTTTCTCCAATCTCACAAATACATCGACCATCCAATTATCCATCGCACGATCAAATAAAACTTGGATCATCGTCCCTACCCCATATCTACGATCCACGATTCAATTCGGTCCCGTTCGCCCCAAGCCACACCGAGTCAAGGAATCGCTTAAACGCACAAATCGCTCTCTCTCTCTCTCTCTGCTAAGAAACCTCAGCGATGGCAGGAGTCAGGGAGTCGTCAACGTCAAAGCCTCCGCGTGTAATACGCGGAGTTTAAAGGTCAGGTCGCTCGGCGGCAGCGGCGCGCGTGTGTGCAACCTCGCCGACTTAATCTCGATTCACACGCGAGAGCCTTATAACGCTCGCGCGCGCACCAACTCGCGACCCGGGTCAAGGGTGTCCGCGGCGCGGCGTATCGGCAAGCTGCACTTTTGCGTTTCCACTGCTCACTCTCTCTCTCTCTCTCTATTTCGCTAGTGCACAGTGATTGTGCACGAGAGAGGAAAAACGCAGGGAGTTTGGATTTCCGATGTTGAATCTGGTGGGTTTTTATCGAGGGTTCTGTTGAGGCTTTGGTGCTATTTTCGGTCACACTTTCGGCCGGTTTTATCGGTGCTAATGTAAATGAAGGGTTGACTGGAGTTCGGGGATGGTGGCTCTGTGCAAATTAGTCGCGATATACAGTTTGATGCGAGATCTTGCGGTTACGTAAGTGTAATCGATGGAAAATTAAAAATACAAGACTCCAATGCTATTCTTTCATTAAACAAACGATGAAATTAACATTTTTTTTACATTTAATTCAATCTCAGTCCGGCGTAATTTGGAAATTTACTTTGCTTCGTTCTTAGATTTTTTTTCAAGACTGCATATTGCTGGGATGACCCGAGATAGTCTGTTCATGTATTCATAGATTCTGACGTAAATATATATATATAAAGCACACAATAAGGGCTTATTGGCAGAGCTTCATACTTCTAGGTCAGGGATTTCGATCAAACGTTGAAAGATGTTTTCTCAAAATCATGATTACAGCGTCGTACTGCCATAGGTCATTGCTGGCTCTGACCCTGAATTATCAAATTCGACGTGTCAATGTTGACTCAAATGCTAATCATCGAAAATTGCAAATTTAATGTGTCTAATGCGAAACAACTGGTTTTCAAGTTGAAGATTTTTAATGAAAAATCAAAATATTTAGAATAAATGAAAATGAAATCTGCTCAATATGTTTTCTGTAACAGCGTGCAGATGAAATAAGCGTAAATCATAATATTATATTAGTGTTGTTTAATTGGATTACGAAAAAGTAAAAAGAAACAGCTGTAATTTCACCGTTTAATTTAACGAGTTTAAGTTTTTGAGGTAATTGCGCCAGCAGCGAGATGCTTAAAAATTCAAGGAAAAAATCGATCCGCCCAACTTCATCATGCATAGCTCCGTACCTTAGGGACCTTCGCAAATGCTTTTGGAAGCGGCAATAAAATTACAGACTACGAGCTTCTGTTTAATAAGCAATGAATTTAATTCCCTAATCAAAAGTAGTATAGCTCTGATTAGATTATCGCTCCTTTGCCCAATCTAACTCGAATCCTAAAATTGAGAATGTGAAAGCTTAAATTCAAGGCGTATTTGTTTATTTAAAAATTCAAGTGATCAAAGCGAGTATGAAATCGTTATTGTAAAGCCTTCTATTTTTCCCATCTCCTGATCCACACCGGGAATATCCAAGTCCGCGTAATATCAGCCATCTCACTTTCACCTAAGCGCTGAGAAAATCTCGCGCTATCGCCGACTCTTCGGAAAATCGTTTTTCCAAACTCGCTCGCGCACAGCACCGATATAAATTATCTTCCATCCCTTACCGCTGTAACATCCCTAATCTCGGTCTTTTCTTTCTTTTCTAGCCGCGCGCGGCTCTAGCAGTCGTTTTCCGCGCTATAGCCACGATCGTGCGAGTCCGATTACGGTCTTACACCGGAGGTTAGGGGAGCGGCTGTAGCTGCTGCACTTCGATTGTGGCCTCGCGGCTAATTCAATGTCTCGGCCGCTCCGCTACTTCGTCCTATACTTATGCTTCATTTTGTAAAGTTTAGTTCTAAGCAGCTCTGTTTCGACATGAAGCTTATTTCACATTGTAAGTACAGCTGGTTTCTATACTTTCTTTTTTCTTAGATTCTTCATTGTGCTTCATCCTTAAGATAACGGAGATGCGAGATTCTTGTATAACCTTGGAAATGTAGAAAGATCGATGAATATAACCGCTTCGTGATAAATAACGATTTTCCACGGTTACATAATAGGCCAAAAGTATAATTCCTATACAAGCGAAGAATCTAATTTCCTCTTACAATCCAAAAATATCTCCCTTTTATGTATGATACGTTTTTTCGATGAACCGTATAAGAATACACCACTCGAGCTCTGGCTTTTGTATTAAAATTAGCACCGCGTTACGTGTGCATCGGGCAGAGGGGCTGGAGCGAAGCAAATACCTATCGGCACACAAAGTAGCCGGAAATTTGAAAACCGGCGGGCTTTATATTATATCGACGACGACGCGGCAGCAAAAATACGCGCGGACGTTCGTGGAAAAAAGAAACAGGTGTATATAAAGCGAAGCAATCGAAAGCCCGCGAAACAAAGAGGCTAAACAAAAAGACTGCGAGGTCGTGTGCGCGGCCGTACATATATATATAAGTTCAAGCCAGAAGAAGAAGAAGAAGGGCGATATCGATTTTTTGGAATTTTATCGTCTCGGGCTCCCGGCCATATCCACACGGGCTTGAGGTGTATGCGTGTCTGTGTGGGCGGCTCCCAAGACGGAGGACTAGTAATACACTCGGAATTTCTGGTGTAAGGAAGATTTTCAGCGCCGAACCGGGAGCGAGGAACACTTTGATTTAGCGCTTTCGATCCCGCGAGGATGACTTTATTCAGCGTGTTCTTTCTTCTTAAACGCTTAAGATGAAATATCGATTTTAGCCCGCGTATAGCCGCCGCTTTTTTTCTCCATTTCTCTGGAATTTTCCTTTACGGATAAATATAGTAATTTTCGGGAAATAAGGGATAAATTGAATGTTGGATAGGTTGGAAAGTTATGGTTATTTACTTCTAAGTTTTCCAGTGCCGAGTAAATTTGGGAAAAAAATTTTAGAAACTCGTTTTCTGTACTTTGTCGCAGAGGCTGCTATAAAATAAGCGATATATTCTGTTTGCTGGAGAATTTAGATGGAAGAGACGGAATATTAACTCAAGGAGACGGGATAGTCGCCTTAGCGAGTATATAAAAATAGTTATTAAATTTGTATACTCCAGTTATATTTAAATATATTATAAGTATGCATTATATATTGTATTTTTCATCAAGCATAACTTTTCTTAAATATGCATTATCTGATAAATTAGTAAGAGCTTAATGTCATGATTATTGTAAAACTTTTATTACTTCGACAGTATGAATAATAAAGTAATCGAGACTTTATAAAATATGACTTATTAAAAATTCGATTACATTTGCATAATTTATATCGTGTAAAATAAATATGGTAAAATAAATGTCATTTCGTATGCTTTTATTTGGCATTGAATTATCAAAATAAATTACAGATAATCGAATGAATTTATACAAATGTATTACTAGTGTTTAAAAACCAAGCTTTTAACCTACAATTTGTAATGATTTTTTGAAAAAGTGAGGCATGACATTTTATTTGGTTCACTAAGTAAAAGCTACATTATAATTTTCTTCTAGATTATAGTTTTCTTCTGAATATCTGTACAAGGTCTTCTTGATTCGTACTAATCCGCACAGTCGCAACTTTTCCAATTAGCATAAATCCATAAAAAAATATTAAAAAGCATAATTCGCTGAATATGTTGAACATAATTTTTGTCCGAACCCAGCACTTTTTATTCCAGTCAAATGTAGAAAAGTCCGCAGGAACAGTCGTAACTATGCAAAGAGGAAAATTAACACGCCATTAGCATAGTTCCATATGCATTTAAATATAATCAAAGTACGCAATATTTATTCAATTTGTACATTCCGTGTTGAGCTAATTTATATTTGACGAATATACAGGGTCACGCGAGAGCTGTAAGTATTAATTTTGCTGAAAAGAAAAGCTGCAGTCTGGATCGTTTGAAACTTGGTCGCAACACCAACATCAATTATTCGTAACAATCCAAGGCACAACATTTATCCCCTCCGCTTAGTCAAACAAATCCGATCGAATGCCATCCCCACAATTTACCCGTACGAGTATGCCATAACGACCGAACTGCACGCGTTCGGCTGTCGAATCTTTCACGCGAATTCCCACGTATAAGAAACAAAGCAGCCCGTCGGCCACGAGTCAAACTAACAATGGTGAGAAAAACGCGAAACACACGATAGGTATAAGAGGTAAAAAAAGAATGAATAAGGTAAGGGGCTCAAAGTCGCGCCAAAGTGCAGCAATTACAATGCTGATTTATCGCTGAAGGGCGAATCGCGTGTCGCCGGCTTTCTTAAGTATACATACACACATATACTGCGAGTAAAAAAAAACACACGTGAGGGGGAAAAGTCTATATATACATGTGTGTGTGTATGTGTATGCGTGTTAGAGCGAGGGAAAAGGATCGTTCCCAAGGTTGCAATGCTGTCGTATTATCGCTCGAGCTCTTTTCGCTTTCTCGAGAGTGTTCGCAGGGCCGCCGTTTGAAGCAACAACAACAACAAAAAAAGAAGTGTGTTACTTACACACTTGACTTTCGTGTAACGTGCTAAGGATTTTCTTTCTCCTCGGGAGCCATCGTGACGTTGGCTAATTTATCGCGACGATATTTTCTCGTTTCCTTTCTATACTTGGTTCTGGCGCGATTTTGCTGCCATGCGCAGTTTCTGCTGAACGAGATCAACTTTTAGATTATTTTCATTCTCGGTATTGCGTCGAATTTCAAACTTTTAACGAGATCACTTGATTAATCGGAATCAAATCGTATACGAAAAAAATCACCTGTCAAAGATGTATAAAACCACTTCAACAAATATTCTATTATTTTATTATGAACTGTCCTATCGCAACTAAAGTAAAAAGAAAAAAGTACAAGCATTGACAAAATCAACAAATTATCCATCCAATCAACCTCCAAAGTCACCGATCAAAGTCCAGAAAATTTTCTTCACCGCCAGCTTCTCTCAACAATCCGCTTTATTTTTACCACACGATATTCGATTGCCTCCCAAGAAAGCAAAGAAAAAAAGAAAAAAAGAAGCGAAGGCTCTCGCGTGTGCGAAGGGGGCCGCTTGCGATGGATTCGTGTAAACGACACAGAACGGCGGTTGACGGGGGGTAAAAACGCGAGGCGCGCAGTAGGAGAGAGAGCCGAAGTACCGCCAGGATCGATCAAAGGCTCTGGCTAGTCGTCCCAGTGGCACAGAAAATCGAAAGCGAAACTTTCTCGACTACTCGCGTGTGTGTAGTTCCCCATCACGCACCATCAACCCTCGGTGTTCCTCGCGGTGGCCTTTTGCTTTTCTCGAAGGCAAAGGTTAAGTTCGCGCGAGCGAGCCCGAAGTAAAGGGGGGGAGGGGTTGCAATTAGGCGAACTGCTCTATAAATAAGTGACTGACTGCTGTGGGAGTTTGTGGCTTTTCTCTCTCTCTCTCTCTCTCTCTTCGCATGCGGTGATTAATTGGATTTACCAGGCTAATGGATCGTGTGCGGTAGCGAGCGACTGGATTTTCTTTTTTTCTTTGTTTTCGGTGCAGGCCGAATGTCAGGGTATGCAGTTGCGGGACTGTGATTGTTTCGCTGGGAGATCTTTGATTGCGAGGGACTGTGAATTGTATGCGATTTCCGAGATTAACGCCATAGTCGTGTTATCAGCTGTGTATGGAACTATGTATTTTGCTCTTTGACGGTAAAGCAAAATTTGTATAGTTCAAAAGAAACTTACTTGTTCTAATTGTTCATTAGTGCATGCATTAATTCTTTTAAACAATCCTCGATTTGAGTCCGTTCAAATAAATCTGCACGTTAAAATCTCAAGTACGGTACTTTAAAATTGAACATTTTAATGTGTCTACTTTAAAATATACTCGTGCGAAGGTCGGCAAATTTGTTGCTTCAAAGGAATGTATATATTTATTTGGAAAATTGAGCGATTCGATTAAGATAATTTACAAAATCCCTAATAATTCACTTACTTAGACTTAAAAAGCCTCAATCGGAATACTTTAAAGAACTTTACATCGAATTTTTTTCTTTTGTCAACGTTACGTAAAAGTCAGGCAAGCGTGGCCGCCGCTCTTTATAATCTCGTTAACCCGAGTTCCGTTAATAACGTCTCTGCTCCCCCGATGCGCCGATAAAATATTCCTGTCTGGTCTCCAGCACAAATTCTCAGCCTGCGCACACTATCCATGCGAAAATAGTCAAGTATATCGACGCGACGCTGCAAACTCGCACTTATAAACCAACAATTTATTGCCGGTGGAATAATTAAATTTCAAGCTGATTCCACGATTGATCGTACGGAAAAGCTACACGAATGTATTAGTATGTGCTTTTATAAAATGATTGATACGAAACCAATTATCTCAATGACGTATTTGCGCCAAAATTATTCCGCTTCCTTCGGGAAATGATTATTTACGAATAATGTACATATCAAATTATGTAGATAACTTGCGACGTTAAAGCTGCATCGTTTAATTTTTAATTTAGAAAGTTATAATTAAAATACGGTTTACGTTGCGACATTCTGATTTTCGAATATCCGGAGTACGAATCTATTTGGATCTCAACTGTGCATATATGTGCATATGCTTCTCCAGATATCCCAGAATATTTGAGTAAGATATGTACGATTTTCGACGACAGTTTTACACTAAATTACAGAATAAACTTCGGTGCCTGTATTAGCTGTTTAATATATAGATTGAAACATTTACTTGTGTATGAACATTGCAAAAATAGGGAACAAAAATCGTACACGCGGTCAGCGTTTCCTCGATGCATTTTATATACATCATTCATTTTCTAGAACAATATGTCGCATAAAACCATTTTATACGTATTTCATGAGAGTGTAAAATTTTTTTATAAGAATCTCGCATGAATCTTTTGTGACTCCTATTTCAAGATTCTACGATTTTATCGCCGCACATTATATTTCGAGAACTAAAACTTATCACTATAAACTTGCTGAAAATATAGAAAATCATGTTTTAAATTAAATATTATAATCATTGATATCAATTTTGCACAAAATTAATCTTAACGAAATAATTTGCGTAAAGTAGCAGAGTGTACGATTGTTTTAATAGAAGTATATTAAGAATAATCTGCCTACAGTATTCTATGCGCTGATTAAATTGCGAATAATTTAAGAGCACATTAGTTTCCAATAATTTGAATTTGAACACGCAGAGATGTGAGAAATCGATAGAAGGAAGACTCACAAATCACTGCCTCGGTGATCTTTCTTTCTAACTGACGGATTAGTGGATAAATTTATTACGATAGGATATTGTAACTCTTTTTCCTTGAAAAAAAAATGAACTCCATTTCAGAACTTTACAGATTTTCTCCTTTTTAGTTTCGCCGACGATGTAATTAATTTCAATCAAAGCCTTATCGACAATCCAAGGATCGAGTTCATAAACGGAAAATCAAACGCGGAACCGGGCTTTTTTTCAGTTCGCGAAACTGCGAATCACCGCTCTCTCGCCCCCTGTCTTCTTCCCACTTGAGAGAGACAGAGACAATAAGAGAAAGAGCCAGAGAGAGAGAGAGAGATTCGTCGCGCCGGGGCTTTCCTCCTTTTTCCGGCATACTCGACAGCTCGTTTGCGCTCGACGTCCTATACTCGCCTCCGCACCTCCTTCCCTACCCTCGCGAAAGCCCAAAAATAGTCCGCCGCGCGCGACTCTCTCTCTCTCTCTCTCTCTCTTTCGCCCTTTAGCCAGAGAAATATATGTCAAGTCGTGCGATCAACGCGTTCCGCGCGTATACATATAGATATATATACAGAGTCGCTCTCTCTCTCTCTGTCTCTCCCTCTCGCTCTTACGCGCGGCAGCGAAGGAAGACAAAGGGAGATAGACAATGGCGAGGGAACGAGTGGAAAGGGAAAAATAGACGCGGAGATGGAGGCGGGGGGAAAGAAAAAAAAAGATAGAAAGAGAGAGAGAGATAGAGACTGGGGTATGTAGGGACAAATGCCTTTACGCAGGTATACAGTAGAGACTCCCTGCGGAGAGTGGATAGCGCGACTTCATGATTAATTCGCTCCCTCTCTCTCTCTCTCCCTCTCTCTTTCTGCGCTACACAGTGTTTTATCGGTAGAGTCCCGGAGATAAGTTTAATTTATATATTCTTTTTTCTTTTAACTTTGGGAGAGCTGCCGCTTCGATTCGGCCGTAATTAGCTGCAAGATTGTGTTTTTGATAAGCTGTGCACGCGCTTGCGAAAGTATTTTCTTTGTTTCACACTTTGGTTAGTGTGTGGAATCGAGATGGCGCTGTGCTGTGCTTGCATAATTGTGAGATAATACCCAAGATTATTATAATGACTATGACGCGTTTTGTTACGTAACAGTGTAACATTGTCATTTATCGCAATATTTATGAAAGGTATCCTTTTTTCCTCTTAAATTTTTTGAATCGATGTGCTTCGCTAATGAGGAATCGATAATGTGTGATAATATTTAAAGATGCTTAGTCAAAGATATGTTTTCCAAACCTTTCAAAGTTCTTTTTTCCTTCCATACGAACTTTTATTTATTTTCAACGATCTATTTTTCAACACTAATATTTATTTCTAGTATATTCTGAAAAGTAAAAAATTTAAAAGTGTTAGAATTATTAAATTTTAATGTTGCGAAACATTTATATAGATCCTACAAAATCTTTTTTTAGAACTAAGCCCTTTGAGCAATACGTGTAAGCCTCTGAAATTCGTATATGTATTTCGTATCGCTTTCGATTATAAACTTCTATGGATTACACTCGAAACGTTTTCCTCGGCTTAAGACTCGTTCTTTAGACTCCTAGAAAGTATGTCGACCTTTTATAGATTTCTTTTTTAAAGAATTCAAGGCACAAGTAAAACGCGCAGCCATCTAAATGAAATGCATTATATAACGAACCATTTCTATTGACGATCGCTAAAAAATTATTATTTTCAGTTCAATTCTGCAATAAACCAACGTTCGATCAACATCGAAAAGTGTTCCAATTTGAAAAGTAGAATTTAAATAATAAGAAATGGTATTTTCGATTTCAGATATTCCATCTTTTTCACAGCCAAAAGTGTACACGATGATCCTGTCGAAAAAAAAAAACCTGCTTTTCCTCATAAAACACGGGCAACAACGAACGGAACGTACCGCGAAAAGCGTCGACGCTATATAAAAACAACAGGCGAAGGCAGCTGTTCTACAGAGAGAGAGAGAGAGAGAGAGAGTAAGATTCTCATAAAGCAAGTATAACGCAAGAGTAAAAGCGGGGCGTCGGCTGCACTGCACACCGTGTGACAAAGTGAGATACTGCAGGCCGACCACTCCCGGACCTACTCTACTGCCGACTTTCAACCCAGCGCACAGTGTATACACACGAGAAAAGCTCTGTCGCGCAGTGCCTCGCGTAGAGAGAGGCGAAAAATATTTCGGAGAGTGGAGGAATTCGGTAGTCCGGGGGGGATGTGCGTCGCGTAGTCTCTGCGCCTCGTAAAAGACGACGACGAGCCGTTTGAGCCTTTACAGGTAAAAAGCCTCACCTTCTTCCTCTGCTTCTGCTCCATCTTCTTCTTTTTTTTATCGCGAAAGCCATTGTACGAGCTCTCTTTCTCTGTTGTATTTTTTTTTGTTTTTTTTTTTGGGGACGACGAACGAATTCCTCTTCTTTTTTTTCATGCGGAACATCACATGTGCGAAATTTTCTCTTTCCCCCTTTCTTCTTTCTTCCCTTGCTTCTTCTTCTTCTTCTATTCTTTTATGCCGGTGTGTAAAGTTTGGCGAAAGTTAATTTGGCCCGAGTTTAGTGCCCCGAGTGTGAAGAACGCTTGCGTTGAATTTGAAACATCGGCGTAATCGGATTTTTGATGATCGATACTTTAACGGTGACGAAAGTTTAAAGTTTTTCTTATCTGTTTTTTAACTCGCGTTGAGATGAAAGTTTTATCAGTGGCATGATAATTTTCAGCTCGATTGAACCATCATTTTACGTGGTATTCTTAACGATTTTTTCGCGCAGTCATTATGTTTTAAAATAAGAAATTATTTAGAAGATATTGAAAGTTTCACTAAATTTTATTAATAAGTAATGGAAATTAATATTAAGGGATTAAAATTGAATTTTCTATGCACTGTTTACACATCAAATATATTATACCATTATTGTAACTACTTTGCATGTAAAAACTTATTAAGAAAATTAACTTTCGAATAATTTCATTTGAAATCCACGCGTATTTCACACGTTATCGTACATTTTCATCATCGTATACCAACACGAACCCAACCATATCCTACTAAATAAGTAAAAGGAAAACATTTCATGTGCTAAGAAAACTCACAGTGCTTAGCATAACAATATGTATTAGGTGAGGCTTGGCATTTAAATTTGTGATTTCGTGATCAAGTTTTCGACTGATTATTATTCTAGGAGGGGGAAAAAATAGGGGAACGTATAACGAATAATCTCGCGTTAGTTGTGTGTCCCGTTCGTGACGCTCAATATTTATTTTAGAGCGTGGAAGCTATGGGAGTTTATACTAGGAGCTGATAAATTTACTACGCTCGAATGCGAATGTTTCGTATATAGGGAATTTATTCGATTTCGTATAATGACAGTTTTATCATTTGCCGTGGCTGTCGTCGATACTGTACAGTGGCATGCACATTTATCGACGCGATGCAAAGTTGCCCTAAACCTAAATTCTAAACAGAGTGCACAAGATCTTTTTCTTGTTCTCCTATCGATTCGGGCTAGTGACAAGTCACAAAATAACTGTGTTCGTGTGACATTTGTTACAGTTTGTAAAAAAATACGCGACGTGGCATTATACAAATATTAGAAAATCCGACTTTATTTTATTTGATGTATAAATTTAACCATCAATATTTATATTTTACTTCTAATAATTAACATTCGATAAGAACTTGAATAAAGGAAAATTTGAAATCATACAAATCACTTTAGCAGCGAATATCGATCTCCTATGCCATACGCAAGCATTTAACTATAGCAAAAATGTCGCGCTATACAACATACTATCCTTTAGTATCGTTTTAAGACAGTTATCGCCGTCTTAAAGAATCGCTTTGCCCATCCGACCACAAGCTCACAAAATCTTGGGAAATGTCCAATGCTTATATTCGACGCGAAGGATATTTAATTTTTTCAACTCTATTTCGATTCAATTGAAACACAGCCGATTGATCTTACGCGGTGGCGCTCGTTTCTGGATACGCGAACATCTTGCGGCGTAGAGCTGCTGCTGCTTCTCGAAACAAGATTCTTAATTATGACGGAGCACGCGAGACTCGCGCTCGGCGTTGAGTTAGAATTTCGAAGCTTAGATATCGGATGGCTTTCGCTTGACTGCTGAGAATTATTGCTTTTTGAAAGATCGCGTCTACGATGAGGTTGTAAGTTATGGGTTTGCAAAACTGATCGCTCCATAATTTCATATACGAAGTCTTTTGAATAAATGTTATGGTGGAATTAGAAAATTTACAACTCACTTACTATTTGTAATAAAACTAGTCCTGAATAAAAATAATTGTTCCGAAAGAAATTAAAATATTTTATCGCGTTCGAACAATGTACTAAGCTAAAAATATGTCGTTGATTCATTTACATTCGCATAAATATTTACGTACACTTTATTCTCTGTTCATCGTACACCTGAATTAATGTAATCGGCAGGCCGCATTTCGCGTTGTAAAAAATCACAATGCATTCTTCATACAAACACCGGACCTGCATTCATACAAATAAAATCCACGTATAAAATTGAACGCGTTAACCATTCTCGCAAATAAAATGCCACCCACACACACACACACACACACAGTCACAACTCATCGCATGACAATCGTCGCAATATAAAGAGCCAACAATTTCTTTTATCCATAACCTCGACGAAATAAAAGAAAACTAAGAAAAAAGAAAACGAAGTTCGACGCGTCCATCAATTTGCGCGAGTCGATTCCCTCGGCAACGATCGTCGCTGCTGCGTATACAGCCTCGCTTTCACTCGCATTACATACACTAGCCGCGACAGGTCGGCTTAATTTTTCAACGTGTACAGAGAGAGAGAGAGAGTCGTGAAAGGTGAGAGAGAAAGACACACGGCCTTTATATCTATACACACACATATATATATATGTATACACATTTGTGTCTAAAAATAGAAGGTGCAGCGCTCGGGCGAGGTACACGACGACGACGACGACGAGGCGGTGGTTGTGCATCGAAGAAGCGCGAGGCAAAAGAACACGGGACGAAGGAGGTAACGGGGTTACTACAGTTTGCCCAGTTGCGACCACGCGGGGCCATGCCAACTCCCTCACACTCCCTCGCGACACGCTTTCCAACCGACCCTTCCACGCGCTTTTTCCCCCCTCGCTTTTTTTTTCTTTCTTTTTTTTTTTTTTTTTTGTTCATACTCCCACTTCCGCGAGTACGGAGGTCCTTTTGGGGATTATTCGAGCGCATGACGAAGGTTTGATCTGTGGTCTTGGGCGAATTGTGATCGTTGACGGATCGAGATTTGGATGGTTTTTTTTTTCGATCTCGAACATTGAGATATTTTGTCGTTTGTTGGTTATTTGACTTTGTCATTGACCGACTAGGTAAAGTTGCGATTAAAGCAAAAGTAATTGAGCATTGAGAAATATTACTTATTTCTTAATATAAATATTAAACATTAAATATTAAATATAATTAAAATTATAAAGTAATTGAGTTTGAGCTACTAAAGTCATAAAATCTTAGCAATTACTAGATTCATCATAGCTTTGTCATAATTTACATGGAAATGTTTCAAAAGCACATTAATTCGTTCGTTTAATTTATTAATCGTCAGCGACTAAAAGAGCAGAAAACTTTTCCGATTAACGTATAACGCTCGGAGTCGGGGCGAGTAGAAATCGCGTTGGTAAAAACAAGTTGAGCGCAATTAAGTATACAGCGAAGCATTGAATGTATCGATCTTGCGCATACGTAGAATTTATTGTAAGTTAAGTCATTAGTCAACGTTTGAGCGTATAAATCTCGGGAGTGCTGCATACATGCGATACACTTTTCTTTTTCATTTTTCTTTATTTTTTCATTTTATTCGCTGCACGCGAATCGAGGTTCTCATACATTATTTCACCGAGGAAAAAGTCACGTTTGATCGAATCTCGATGAGTCAAGAGGGAAGCTCTGAATATCAAGACATATATATGTGGAAATATGTGTCCTACTTCCTTTTTGTCCGCAAGAAATACATTATCATCCTCGGCTGGACGGTATAAGACGGTCTTCGCGATGCGACACATGAATCTCAATAAACTAACGACAGGTAAGTATACATCTGATATAATTTCGATCATCGCGACTCGTTCAAAACTAAACGCACCAGCGAAACGCACAATATCGAGTGTACGGTTCGTTTTTCTCTCCCCCTCCGATCCGCCAGTGTAGACGTAGAAATGCGCGCGCGACCTCGACGTAATATCACGTGACGGCGTAAAGCGTCTTCGGTGCAAAAGCGCGAGGCGCGAAAACCGTTACACACGCGAATGATCGCCGCGGCGACGCTCGACCCTGAGTCAATCCTCGTCCCCTCGATTGATTAAGTAAATGCGGCCCGGCAGCGAAATAACGCTGACGTCGCTGTGATTTTTTTTTCTGCTTCTTCCATCGATGCCTTTTCTTCTTATATATACACACACGGAGAATTCGCGTTTCATCGCAGACCCGGAGATGTCGGAACAACATTCGTTTATGTATATAGGCTGCTGGAAATCAGACCGACACGTGGAGCTCGCTTGAATCGGCAATTTTGCAAATGAAAATATTGCGTTCTCGCGTTTTCACCGTCTATTTTTAATGTATATACATACCGGCGCGAGCTACTTTTTTTTGTGTGCCAGCTAAACAATTAGTCTGACAGGTAAGGAAGGAATTTTTGCAAAAACTGGAATAAGTAATGACGTTCGTAGCAGAAAATTGAATTGACTCGGTGATAAGAAAGTTTCTGGATTTTAATTTGTCCATCCCCGCGACACTTTTAATCGAATTCTTTTTTCATTAAATGCGGTTAACTTGCCCTCTATTTTTTTTTCATTATCTCGAGAGATAATGTTCTCGTTTCTGCTCAATGATTGAATTATTTTACTACTTCCATTAGCTGTGACACGCAGTTATAGGTATAATTCAACAGATTTTATTCGATCCGTCTTCGTGACTACACTCATAAAATATGCGTCGCATTCTTTTAATGCGCGGCACTAAAGGGACTCGGGGGAGTTTTAGCTAAATCCGTAAATGTCAAGAGTGCAGCATAAAAATAAAGCATCGCAACGAAACATCGCCAAGCCTATCGAAGATGTAAATCCGCTTTTCCGTAAAGCAGCAGCCGTAGGTAAGGGTCTGCGAAAGAAATCAACATAGCATCGATTCGAAAAGATTGAGAACATCAGAAATTTCTTTTGGAAATATTGACTTAAAATATATATTATATTGAAGGAAAATTATTTTTAAAATAAATTTGAGTTTGATCTTTATCGCGCTTTAAATTCATTATCCATTTTTTCGCAATACAATTTTTACGAAAATATAATGCACAAGAGATATAGCGAACAAAGGTTTTGAAAAGATATGCAGTGTCGAATTCATGAACAAATATATACAGCTACTCGGTCTAAATTTGCTCGAAGTGACTGTTCATTTTCGGAAAGCCTAGAAAGTATGCCAAGCGTCTTTCATCGCCCCTGCGAGATGTCTATTTCACATTGTCTTCGATTCTAACCTACAAAATAATTCTTACATCTGGCAACGTACGAACTTTGGCACAAATAATGACGCCCTAAATGAATTTTTTTTAAGCATCGTCGACGCAAAGATATAGTAGGCGCGGAATAACGAATCGGCCATAAATCGTCTAGTCTCGCGCATGGTCCAAAAAAGTCATCTTTCATCTTGAGGTTCGATAGCGTCTCGATCCTGAATATATCAGAGACTAGATGTGATAAATAGCGTAGATCATTCATAATGATGTATATGTGTGTGAGAAAAGGAGAAAGTAGGTAAAAAGTTTGCTGCATATAAACATAAGAGTATAGCCATGTAACGTCGATATGTGTTTTTGTCCATTTTGAACGATCCCGACGTGCTTGTGAATTATTTTCGAAGCTGTGGTAGGCAATGTTCCAAAGTTAATTGTTGAATATGAAGGACGATTATTGTTAATAATAATTTTTTAATAATCGCTGCTGAGCAATTGCTGAGTGTAACCCTTGGATATTTAGAGAAATTTTTCAAGTCACTTGCTCAACACTGTGCATTCTAAAAACAACTTAAATGGCATTTTTCTCAACTTTTTCATGGGGTGTCAGAGAGTACATATTTCTTCCTTTAATGAAAGATCTGCTTGTGCTAGTTTTTCCTAACTTCCACTTTTTACGGCTAAATTCTCCTGCGTAAACTAAAAACATATGCTTTCATAAAATTCTGCACAATTATTTTTCCGAGCTTTACCCTCGAGGGCTTACTCCGAAATCTCGTACGCAATTTACGGTACTTTTTGTTTATAAAATACCGTTTTTAATGATTCTAAAAATAACAGGCACGCAGATGCCTATAAAATCTTGCTTCAAGGCCACTGGTTCTCAACCAAAAGAGAAAAAAACATTATTAACGATAGAACATAAGCTTTTTCTTCATTCGTTCGACAAGGCGTAGGTAAAGTTTAATTCGAATTTAGTCGAGCACCAGTCGAAGAAGACTAGACACCCACATCTAAACCCGGTGACTTTAGAAACATTGTACCTTTTACGTATCCATTGACCCCGGATATCCCCAGATATCGTAAAAGCATTCCTCGGTGTCAGAGAAGGAATTGAAGACGGAGACAGATAAGCTGAGAGAGGCACGTCTATAAATAGCGGATAACGCACGAGCAATGCGCCCATATACATATACGCAAAAGTGCATCGGGCTCAAGCGCGCCGGAGAAAAGAGTAAAACACGTTTTATGGTCCGTGGATCTATATCTTATCATCAATACTCATGGTGCGTGTGTCACGTGTATTTCTCCCTTTTGGTATATCTTTATATACGAGGGCGCATCGAGTCTATACACACGGTATTATTATAGGTTTGTATATTTGTTCATGTTCACGTGTGCAGCGCCTATTTGTATTTATGTCAATGTGGTTGCGGAGCGGTGCTTGCGCGCGCGCTCGTCCCTGACTGCGGATGCATATCTGCGCGCTTGTGCAATTATGTACATTTGTTGTTTTCGCATTTAGGTTGGAAGAGCATTTGACCCTCGGTTGTAATGCTACCGCCGGTATGCATATACGTTGGATTAAATTAAACGACCTTTCGTTTGCTTTTGGAGATGTGCGAGAGAATCCGTGATTTCGGATTGGAGGATGAAAAATGATGAACTGGCTAAACGATTTATCTTAGTTTACACAGTGACTATAATCTGGTTGAAATAAATATGCATGTAGAAAAAAAAAGATAACGATTTCGGGCCAGCCTTCATCTTTTTTACGAGGGTATAGAGTTTCATTTTGGTATAGTATCGCAATAACAAGAGAGTACGATACGATATACCGATTTACATTACATAATTACGATGAGACCTATTATATCTATGCGGTATACATCCATATTCATGAGGGTCTCATGTAATGAGTAAAAAAAAAGTTTGACTAACCATCCTTACTTTTTACTTCTCATTATGCGCGTGCACATACACGTATGTAATTTTTTGTTTAAATACATTCGGGTACAGATCCTATACGATACTCATTACAAATTTATTCTCTAACGATCGTGTAATCAGGCATGAATTTTTGTCCGGTTACTATATACAGTAACCTTTTTTTTTGCCGCATAATTAAATTTAGTGCGCAGCACTTGTCGCTACACAATCCATTAACCGGTAAATTGTTATTATTTGCAAAGCAGACACAGCAGGTGAAAAAGGATCAAGGTGCAGAAACGCGAACACGCCAGGTCGCGATGGCTATCGCCTCGCGTCCGCTTGAGCGACTAAACGACCGATCCGAAGGGTGAGAAAAAGGTTGAAACGCAAAAGAAGGATATATGGGACGGCGCGTTCACGCGAAATAAGCAAATAACCGTGGCTATATGCGAACGGCCGAGTTTTGCCAACCCCTCGAGAAAAAGAGAGAGAGAGAGAGAGAGAGAGAAGAACAAACAGAAATATGCCAAAGCGGCGCGTACCGGACCAACCATACCTACTCGCTATGTACAGGGTTAATTGCCGCGGCTCTGGTGCGCGGGATGGCGAGTTTCGATAATTTTTATCTCCGTATGCTTAGCTCGCGCTGCTCTCCGCTACTTTTTTCCTGTTTACTTTTGTTCCCGTTTTCGCGCGCTTTTTGTTAGCGACCGAACGAATATGTACAAACGCGGTTTCAACGAGCTACGTAGCCGCTTATATGGACTTTCTTTTATCTCTAGATATTATTATTTTCACTTTGGTTTCCCCCGCAATTGCGGTACTCGAGTATATGAATCTCAATAAAAAGCTTACCCGTGGATACATTCTAATTCCGATGATCGTTTTGCACATTTGAATTATTAGAGTGAGCGCATGTTTGATGACTCAAATTATCGTATAGATATAATAGGTATAAGATTTTTTAATTGGATGACCTCGAACAAACTGTTAAACTACACCGGCTATTTATAGGGTATAATAAAGTTTATGCAATCGAACTTGAGGAACTTTTAATGTGACCATTTTAAAAATAGATTCACATCCTATGGATTAAGGTTACAATCGCAAGCACAATATTACCACAAAGAAGGACAATATTTTCTCATTTTAAAACCGCTGTCGCACAGAGTTATAATCTCTCGAGACAAACACACTAATTTTCCTCGAATCCACTCGATGTTCATTAAAGAGACTAACATCGCCACCGGCCCCCTTCACTTCAATTAATTTCGCATTCCACAAAAGGAAGTACTTGTATTCTACCAAAAAAGCCTTAATAAAGCACAAACAACGCACCAACGATTTACTCGCGATATGCGATATGCAACGTTATACGATGCGGGCGAAAGAGCAACGCGCCCGGTATAATTAACCATTTTTCTTTCCATCCGGTGAGTGCCAAGCGTAATTCCGCGTGCGCGGTAAAAGGAAAAATTCGCAATTGAAATCTAAATTTAAAGCGGACGAGTAAGGATGAGCGGGGAAAGAAAAAGGTAAATGCGGTATAAAAAAAGAGCATGGAGGGCTGTCGAGGTTTTTTAATAAAAAGGAGAGAAGAAGAAGAAGAAGAAGGAGTTTTCAAAAGGATTTCTCCGCCCGACCGCCAGCAGGATTGAATGAAGGAAATACATATTTCAAAAGAAAAGAAGTCAGCAACAAATCTTTAATAAAACCTCGCGGAATTAGCGGCCGTGAGCCGCGCTTCAATCGTCTGTATATATGCACAATGGAAGGAATCGCGAACGCGAGGGAAAAGCGGCGGCGGCGGCGGCAGCGCAATGAACACCGCGAGACTAAAGCGATGACCTTAATTATTGAATAAAATAAACGCGACGCGGGGAATTAACTAATGTGCACGAGTGCACGAACGAGGTGTTAAATTTACTGGAAGCCGATTCTGAACAGTAACAAAGATTGATCCGCTGCTGCTGCATGGCTTGGATTCCATTTCGTTCACGAATAAATCAGATATACTTTTAATATTTCATTCGATATAATTTGTTACCCCTCGATGTTTTATTGGAAAAAACTGCGGTATATAGCTTAAAAAGTAATTTGAATTACTTATTAGTTTAAATATAGTTTTGCTTTATTGTCTTCCTGCAGCTCGCAATCAAGTTTTGCACGATAACTAAAAAGTATGTTATCGGTATTATCCGTTATTAGATGAATGCGATAATTCTATTGTGCGCTCGACTAATGGTTTTATCAGCTCGAGCGTCTGTGTGAAACAGGACCGGCGCATAAATAATGCGTATGGATGACTATGAAAAGCATATTTTCACAAAAGAAACGCAAATTCGGTATTACATTTTACACGGCATTAGAATTTACAGTAAGGAACATACAATGAAATAAGGAGAGATATTAAAATGCTAATTTCTGGATAGTCACGGTATATAAGCTAGAAATTAATTATACATTAATATTTGCAAACTACCAGTAATAAAAAATTGTACATATAAAGAGATGAAATAGCTCAGGGTGAAAAATTCATTCGCTCTTTCATTCCCGCGATCAATGAGAAAGAAGATGAAAAGTTATTTTTGATTCCAAAGATAAATAGAGTTGTGAAGCAGTTTCATGAATAAAGAATATCCTCACTTCATAAAAATATGCCGGCGAACTTAAAACTTCGCATCGCATAAAAAGATGTTATTAAAATAAAAGAATAGAAATTGCGCAAGAAAGATGGATCTGATTCTTCGTATTCAGTAATCTTAAAATTACACTTTAACTGCAGAATATGTTCGAATTAAATATTTTCGAATTAAAAATTGTACAATATTTTGAAATTGAGTCATCATAGTTATATGCTGTAGTTGTCTATAGAGTTTATCTTTTTAAAATAAACATTATTTTCTGAATATTTATTCTCACAGAAATTGCCTTCGAGTTATTTAAATAATCAAGAACTCGAGTTTAAATTTTAATCTTTCGCACGTCCCGCTAATGATAAATATTATAACATTTCCTTGCACAATTGAAAGACATAAATATTTTATTGTACACAACGACTTACTCATTTTAGCATCGAATAAATGTAAAATGAATACAAGAGGCACCGAACAATGAGGTGAAAAAAGATAGACTGCAGATGTCGAGCAGCAACAAGACCGGATCAATCTATACGCTTCAAATTTAACGTCTGAATTCCCTAGGCGAATAAGCCAGGGTAAGAAAACCTGGAGAAGCGGAAAGATTAAGTTACAAGGCGTTTGATAGTGGAAATTGACTGGAAATTAAATTTTTATAAGGCGTTCCTTTGTTCTTAGGGGTATTCGTCGAATTTATTTATTTAAAAGGGCTTTTTAGGCTTTTTAGGCTTCATGTCATTTCTTTAATGGCATTTCGCAATGTTTAAGGATAAGACCGATGGAAATGGCATAACCATAAAAATTTATTAAATGTCCGATTTAAGCGTTGGTATTTTTACCGAAATAAATGTATCCCCTTGGAATTCACAAATCACTATTCCTCAACCGATAACTAATCCATCCACACAGAAATAAGAAATAGTTGTCACAAAATATACGACGTGCACATCGGTGCAGATGAAGACGCGCATCGCATCAAACGATCGCTCCATTAAAAACCTCGCGGATCCAAACTGTCAGTTGGCAAGCCCGAAAATCGCTCCTCTCTGACCCAAAAACAAGAATAAGAAGAAGAAGAAGCAGCAGCAGCACAAAAACAAGCCCAAAGTCCCGCGGAACACTGCACGACAAAGCATCAGCAACAGCAGCAGTAGCGGACGAGTTAAAAACTCGTCGGGGTGCAAAAAACCCTTTTCTTCGGAAGCGCCTCTAGTCCGCGTTAGACGCTCGCCTCTTCTAAAAATAGCTCCTCTCGCGTACACCTACACACACATGCACACGTACACAGGCACGACTGCGAATTCCCTCTCTCGGTTGTGAGAGCTCTGCATTATGAACGCGTGTCGGGAATATGTTCATGCAGTTTCCGCGGGACGTGAAAGAGAAAAAGGCGAGGAGGTAGGGGATGAGAGAGAGAGAGAGAATCCATTTATTGCGCGCGCGCGCGCGACGCCTTTCCGTCACGCGGATTCTTTTCTCCCCGGCGAGACTCGCATTCTGGGACATTAATATATACTCGTTTTTAGCGGCGTTGTCGTTTAGTAGCTCGGCACACGAGGAATGCACGGCAATACAACATTCGAGACGATTCCATCCATGCGTCTTGGCGAATGTTTTGTGGCTTTCGCATTGTACATTATTCTACGCCGGCTGTAAATGTTTGTACGCGTTAAATTTGCATTTTGAATCCATATGAGATTATCTGTGCAGAATTCACATGGGATATCTTTAGGGATCCCCTGCGAATTCCTGGGCTGTGCGAAGGTTTTTCTAGATGCAAATTTGGGGGATAAAAAGTTTTAATCCATCGAGATGTGTACCATACGAATAATGCAAAGTAAAAGGTGAACGTGTGCGAAGTCTTAAAAATGCTTTTTCTCGCTTGGCAACATAGGGAAATCTTTATAGAACACATACTGCCATTGAAAGTACATACATTTATGAGCTACTATTGTTCTACTTTCTAAGCAATAAAATCTGATTTAAGATCCCTTATTATTCATTATTCATTGCATTATTCCTTGCTGCAAAACTTATAGCTTATAATGAAATATTTCGTTGCGAAAGAAAAGTATGTTCGGAAAAGCAGACAAAGACAGCACAGATGAAAAAGTAAAAAGTATATGTATTTTGTCATTTCTTACAGTATCTTTCAAATATAGATGAGATAAGAATGGAAGAAACATTTCATGCGCGGTAATACGTACGTATTCGATATGCCGGTTTTCCGAAAAGGCGATAAATAAATTCCGTGCTTTCGCAGTTCCTTTTGAATTTTCAAAATATCAAAATGAAAATCGAACCTTTGCGAATTCTTTAATGCCAAATAAATGCGACAAAGGTCGAAAACAAATCGATAGGATATTTTGTATACGACGCTTTGAAACGTACCGTCACACATGGAATCAGAAAAAAAGCACAGCTGATTTATAACAACATTCGTATGGAACTTTGATTCCATCGGTACCTTTACGAAATTCTTACAAGATGTATTGTTTCCCAATCTCTGCGTTAAATCTCTCGTGATCTTTTTTCAGCATGACTGTTACGTGAATATTTATGAACATATACCATTAAAAAAAATTTGAGATAATAAAGCACGATTTGAAACTCTAAGCCCCTATACGTTATTGTAACTTTTCCTTCTTTATGGCCGAAAGTTTACCCAATATATTTCATCCTGTCGGGCGTAATTATCGAAGTGGCATTTTTCCATATACAGAGTAAGATTGGTGATAACCAAATAGTACCTACTGACTGATAAATAGGGATCGTTAAAGGGCTAGACTTTACCGTGCTTTTTGAAAAAATAATGTTTGTTCGCGTCTCTGGAAAGTCCGAAAAAATTGAGGTTCTGCGAAAGATAGGACAATCGACAATAATTGAAACGAAACTACCGTGCAGCTGTACAGTGTGTCGACATCAAAGATCACTCAAATGGAATTGATTCCCTATACACCCTCTGAAAGGAAATACCCTCCCCATTCAAAACGAGGTAAAAATAGCGCTAGCGCGAAAAAGACCTACTCGCGCTCAAACGAGTGATTTTTCATTCTCCGAGTATATACATTTTTAGAAGCGAAAAACACAGCTCTCTCATCGATAGCCGCATAAAAATCGTCGAAACACAGCGTCGGCGGCAGGCGTTTCCCATCCTCTCTCCCCGCAAACCAAAAAGCGCACATCCATCGGTAAAACAGAGCGTCGAGCGCGTGTGTCGCTGTAACACGTGTGTTGCATAGCGCGACACACATCGCGCATATACAGCTCTTTGAAAAGAGACAAGAGTGAGAGAGAGAGAGAGAGAGTCGCGAATCCTCTCTCGCCGCAAACGAAAATCGGCCACGCGACGACCGCCCGATTACACGTATCTTGGCGTACATACACCGATGCCCTCCCGGTATACCTGTATCTATATGCACATATACATATATACGATCCTTGCACGCACACACGGCTCGGATCTGCACTTATACGTGGAAGCTTGTGCATATATGTATACAGACGTCGGGGGCTGGGAGTGAGCTAAAAATAGCTGAGAGCCGGCTACGTAGAGAATATATAGCTGTCTCTCTCTCTCTCTCTCTGGCGCGCTCGCGGCTGCTATGCAGTTTCCCCATGCGCGCGCGCACGTTGGGCTTGACCCCCATGCTCTCGGCGTCGCGGATTTGACCCAATGACCTGGCGGACGGTGCCGAGTCGCTCCGGAAACGGCCGACGCGCTTCTCTCTCTCTCTCTCTCTCTCTCTTGCCGCCGCCGCAGCCGCCGTCGCCGTGGCTATACTTTACTATCTGGGGAGAGAGATGCCGGGGCGTATATCGAGTGAGCAAGAGCTGCTGCTGCTGCTGCTGCTGCTGCACACCAGCGGCGGCTCGAGCTTTTACCGCGATCTTTCTTTGTCCCCCGATATACGCCGAGAGACTGAGAGCCGATTTCGCTCTCCCTCTCTCTCTCTCTCTTTCGTTCTCACTCCCTTACTCACTTCTTTCTTCTCGTGAGGTGATATATACTCTTCTCTTTCTTTGGGTTTCGATGATTTCGGTAGTTTCGAGCAACTTGTTCTTTTTTTTGTGCACGTTGGGTGAGAAGAGAGAATTTTTCGATTGTTCGTCACTGATGGACAAGGGGCTGCGAGGGGAAATTTTGGAAATGGGAACAGCTGCGCCGGTAGTTTTGGGAAGTTTTTCTTTTCCTTTTTTGGAAAACGGAGAACAACTGTTGATCGAGTTAGCAGCGTTTATCATTCCTGCGAGTTTGTCGTAAATGGTAATTTTATCCTTTTGTCTCGTGGCACGAACATCGATACGAGAGTTTAACGGTACTTTTTGCAAATGGTATACACGAGCTTAACTTTGGGTAGTTTTTGAATTTTATCGATTGGCGGTTGATCGCTGCGTGTAGCCGTGAATATGTCGTATTTGAAAATAACAACGTTTGATGTTTGTCGATCGATCGATCCGTTAATATTCTATCGTTTTGTTTCATCGCTATTGTTTACGGGAACGTATATGCATCCCGAAATTTCGTTTTGATTTGACATCTATATTACTCCGCGCGTGTTATCAACAACGTGTAAACGATACAGGCGCTCAATTTCGAGCAAATCTAAATTAAACGTTCTTTTCATTTACTTCGTATCGATCAAATAAATTTCAAAGCGTCGCCTGTACGATAACTTTTTTCTTAATTTAAAAACTAATATCGTTTCCAGATCTATTGAAAAATCATAGACCTTTTTGACCTTTTGAAACGCGGTTGTATTTCCCAGCAAAATCTGATCTGCGAAACGTGCATCATCGTTTAGGAAAGGCTATAATAAAAGTTTAATAAAAAAATTTGATTTACAAGCTCCCCGCGGAGGTTAGGAGCGTACAAAAAATTAAGATGAGATTCATGAAAGGCGAGGCAAAAAAGCACCGCTCGTAGTAAACGTCAAAAAGGTCGTACAATGTTTATATATATATATATATATGTTCATAATAATTCCTACTCTTTTTAGTAGTGCCGTATTTTATGATCTTTTACTACTTAAAGAATTTTTAAGGATCTTACGTACTGGACAATTCTACATCAAATCGAAAATAACTTTTGACACTGTGAGAAAACGCCAACTGTCGGTTTTTAAACATGACGCGTATATGCTAAAGTGCTGCAACTATAGTATTTATGCGCTACTTCATTTTTGAGCTGCATACGTCACATTCGGGTATGACGAGCATCGCGCACCTCACAAAATTTGTACATAATTTTGCTGTTTAAGTTACCAAATTAATACATCACAGCTAATCTTGGTGCTCGTGTCCGAAGGAAACACGATAAATTATGGCGATGATATCTCAATGATTAATTCAAAATCCTTCATACCAGTCTTACAAACTACATTACACTCGCACTTAATCGTGTAGAATAAAATCGTCACTTGAAATAGGTGAAATATATAAGCGAGCGAGAAAATTTGAATGCCAACACTCGGCATTTCACTTTATAATACTTAAAGTGAAACTTCAAAGTCAAAGGTATAACTTCCTTCGCGAATCTTGCACACATCCGCATATATACATTTTATGCACGATTAAGTTAACCATCAATAACAACTTTGAATTTTGCATATCTTTTACATGTGCGAGTAAATATTGAGTAAAGCAGCTATAAGTCAATTAATAAATTATGTATTTATTCTCTATCCTACATTCGAGACTATCGCGAGTCCTTTACTCCTCGATTCGAGCAAATATTTCAGTAACTTGGTGCAGTTTGATTTTCCGTTTTGATCAGCTATCAGAACATGAAATTAAGGTCTAAGGTGAATCTTTTATATCTCCGACTAATGAATTAGAGTCGTGATTATTTATACAAATGAACTGTACGTAATTGAAAATTTTATCAAGCGCTTTCAATAAAACTGTGTTTCATTCAAGACGCGGCTGCTGGACGAAACGTAATTAAACGCTGGCCCATAAATAAAAGATGACTAGCCGTGATCGATCGGCGCCTTTTACCCTCAGCAATTAAAGCGAATTAACTAACGGTATAGGGTTTTTCTCCCCGACTAATTAATAAATTAGCACGGCTTGGCTTTCTCGGAAGACTGGAAAACGCACTCGGGCTAAAGTAGTGGACCAATTGGATTTAGAAATTAAGTATCGATCTAATACTATTTTCATGGTGATGCGAGTGAATGGAACGTTATTCATTGTTGAACAAAAATAAAACAACAATGAGGGGGGAAAAGAAAAGAGTCGGTTTCCATTCCGAAGCATTTGAAAATTTCGACGAAAAGAGGTTGATTCTTCCGATTGTATAAGTGCAATCCCGTCCGACTGTCTCTCTCTCTCTCTCTCTCTCTCTCTCTGTCTTTCTCTCTCTGCCTGTTCTACTTCAGGCTGGCGCGTCATCGCGTCTGATCGAACACGCCGAAACCACTGTACATTTTCCTGTCCCTCTTGTCCCCCTTTTTTCCCCTTCTTTTTGCGCATCTCTTTCTCCTCTCGCTTCGGCTCTCTGCTCTCTTTCTTTCTTTTTCACTCTCTCTCTCTCTCTCTCTCTCTATCTCTTTTTTTCAAGTCCACGCCCGCGATTCTTCGCATTCGTCCGCTGCGCTTTTTTGGCAACCGAGAATAAGAAGTTTGTTTATCCGAGAATTCCGCGATCGCGTGCCGTGAATTTCGATTCTCATTCTGCTCCACTCTCCCATAGTTCTGTGTTTTTCCTTTTCATTAACATTTTGCAACTTTACACTTTGACGCTGCTGCCGTCTGCCGGTACTTTTGTTTAATTTATAGCTCCCGTTGCGCACTTTAACGAACCGGAAACACGCGGCGCTCCGCGTAAACATTGGACTGGTAGTACAAACGAATGAGTCGGCAGTTTCTTTTTCTTTGGCTAAATAAATAAATTACCTGTCCGACTGTGAAACGCAAGGAATCGGCCAAGTTTGCTGGTTTTCCCGATAATAGTAGATTGAGGTTATGTTCGAGTCGCGGAGTTTTAACTAATAAAAGAGCGTTTCGCCGCGCAGCGAATCAAATTGTATTATATCAAATGTTCGATCGTCGCGTCGACAATTAATCGTAGACCTAGTTTTGCTGCCACGACCTACATTAAAAAATATTTACATAACGTGTTTGCTAGTGGTTCGAGTAGTGCAATATTGCTGTTTATAACTAATAATAACACCGAGAGCATGCAATTAAGTATATATAAATATGTATGTTTTCCTCCTCTTGTATTTCTCATTTTATTAAGCTGTGAAAAAAGGGTTAAGATTAGACGTCGAAAAAGAAAATTGACGCATATAAGCTTTTAATTGCGTATTGCACGTTCCGCGGATTCAATCTAACAATAACTCACTTTTATCAACGAGAGAAAGGAATATATTTTTCGAAATCCTTCGGATGAACTTTTTCAGAGTAATTAAGATGCATCGCAGGAAATTCGCAACGGAACAATTTTGTTGATTCGAGTGTATGGGCCACAGTGGCATTATTGCTATTGAGTTAAAAGTGAATCCCATTCGTCTAATCAAAAAATGATTGCTATCAATCCCGAACATATACGCACCGCTTCAAAGTGTCTTGACAGGCCTTGAAGTCTCAATAATTACGAAGAATTTCGAAGTATAAATCCGGCTCTCTCGTACATGCTCGCTCAATTGCGTCACACGACCCCAGCCCAGGAAAAAAATAGAAAGTAAACCAATAGCGGCAAGCGAGAAGAACGCAACGGTATCAATTGGTGGTGTGCGATCGGGATCGAATTCCAGTAAGCCGCGCACTTTTATATCAACGTGCGTGTGAGTTTTGCTGGGTCAAGTACACGTATATATGCGCTGGTATAGCCTATCACACGTGTGTGCATATTATTATACGCATATATATATATATACACTGCACGAGAGCTGAGCTGGTTAATACAGAGGCGTGCAGGCCGAAAGAGAGAGAGCGAGAGAGCGAATATCGCGAATTTTTCGCAATTTCCTTTTTGGCCTTTTGAATTATGTACCGCCCGGGAGAAGCAGGAAGGAAGAGAGAGGGAGAGAGAGAGAGAGTGAAAAATCGAGGTTTGCAGGTGAAAGGCGGGCAAGATGGATGAACAATTTGAAAGCAATAACCCAGCGTCGAAGTATACACAGCCAGGAAGAGATATGGATATGTGTATGTGTGTGTGAGTTCCCAGGGGAATGTAGAACAACGCCTGGGCGTAATGAAAAATTTGAAGGCTCGTATATGTATATATATATACGTTTGAATAAATGATTTTTCGCGATCGTAAGCTGCTTTACCCCCGCTTATGAACCATTTGGGCCATTGTATACCTCTCTGTAAACGTTCGTGCAACTTTTGATTTTTAATCGTGATGCCATCTTAAAAAGAATAAATTTCTAATGGTGAAAGTGAGTGTGCAGACGTTCATCACTTGAAAAACACTTTCCAAGCTTTTTATATAAAAAAAAAGAAAAGCGTGGGGGTATAGAATCGATCCGGAGCAGTGGGATCAGGTCAGTTCCTGTGATGGCAAAGTGTCCCTGCAGAATTTGGGAAGCGATAACGTTCGAGTTGCTACTATATCCCGATGAAAAAAAAAATCGTCAGATAAAACGCAGACACACTTCGTCAAAGCCCATAAATTCTGATATTCAACGAATTCGAATATGCTGAAAGCGTCGAAAATATTGTGCCGAGGATAGTATAGGAAACTCTGGATAACAACAAAATAATTGAATACGTTTTGGATTTGTGTTTGTAGGAAATTGTACAGAGTATAATGTCGTTCTCAAAAGTGAGAGAAACTGATTGTATAATACAGAAACGTAATTTGTTATACTTATGAAGATGAATATAGACATAAAACTATAATGTAGATTACTAAAGAATTTAGGATAGAATCAAATTGCGAATCCGATAGAAAAAGTTGAGATTCCAAAATATGTTCGAAAACCTCAAAATATAAGTCAAGCCATTGCCTTTACCAATGGAAAAATCAAATTGTGTTATAGAATTTATTTTATCGTTCATTTAATCGTTACGTAATTTCATAATAAAAATGTTCTTTTATAATTGCATTATGGAAGAAGACCATTTGTAGATAATTTAATTTTTAAGACCAACTGGTACAGAAAGGTAGATAATAAAAGAAAGTACAGAGGCGGCCTCTTTAAAGATCTCGTAAGTCGATTAGAATGGGCTATATATTGGATTTAGGGTGGCCGCGGATCAATTGTTGTGTTGAGCCATGCCTAATACGTAAGGTCACGTACAGGGTTTTATTACTCGCTCTCGGTATCCCGTGGCTTACGAATTATATTTTAATGAACGCGGGCGTCCCGTGTCTGCGGAGTATGCCAGATTAACTGCTCTAATTCTTGATTTTCGAGCTTAATTTTTATGACCGTACGGCACACCCCTATCGAATGTAACTTACGTTCTCGGCGTGAAAAAATTTATTTAAGAGGAACTTGTAATATTGTTTTTAAAAAATTGATAAATATCTGCATATGTAAATGTTTGTCGTGTGTTCGTGCGCATTGTTCTACATAAAAGAAAATATGTCGAGCTACCGCAATTGGATATTCTAAATTTCGAATATTAAACTGCAATGAGAAAAGATAAAAGCGTGCACGATATATTTACGGGAAAGTAAACAAGATTTGAGCGCCGGAGAACAGCAAGTAAAGCAGAAAAAAGGCGTTTTATAACGTTATCTTTAACGAACACCCGCTTAACTGCATCCCATCTCCGATTTTGTTAAAGCTATGCTCTTTTTTTCGGGATTTTAGCGACGTTTTGCTTTTAACTTTCCATGTAAATTCGCTGGGTGGAAAAAAGGGCAAAACTGCTCTGAATATTTTAAGCAAACGCATTCTCCCGGCTTTTATTAAAACTCTTATTTCGCATAAAAAAAGCATTCAATCCCCTTACATATTTCATGGGCCTCGGTGTAGGAATGTTGTTTGGTGTGTAATAATACCGAAGGCAGAAAAGTTCTTCCTATGAAAATCAAATTTCAGAAAGTATCCAGCTAAATCTCGCGGTCCGAACTCTACAAGCTTGTTATGTTCTATATACATATTTCATAAGTCTATCGATCAAATTTTGTACACTCGATCGCGTAATATTATTCATGCAGTTATAATTATTTTTTACCACAGACAAAAACTATGATTAAACGGTCCCACAAAAAAAAGCTACTCTGAACTGATGTTTGAAATCACCTATGTATTTTGACCTTCCAAACACGAATCTGAAATAAAAAATAGAGGTCGCCCTGAGTAGTTTCGAGAAAAAAACAAAAAAAACAAACAATGAATTCCACGTTTTTTCAACTTTAACTACCATGTAATTTTTTTTCATTCTACATAGAAGTTCAATTCGTCCTCTCAATTTAAAAAAAATAAGAATTCTCTACGATTTTTCCTTGGCATTCTTCAGCGTTTCGAAAAAAAAAACATAAAGTTGGTTGGCTAGGCAGTATTCGCAATTGAACTAAGAACAATGTATTTATTTTTTAAATTGAAAAGGAAAAATTGAGCTTTCAAGTACAATGGCAGGTAGCTAAAGTTGAAAAAATGGGCTTTTTATCGTTGTTTTTCTCGAGTTTTCGCAAAAATACGCAGGGCGACCTCTTTTTTTATTTAAAAGTCGTACTTAGAAGGACAAAATACATAGAGGATAAGGTGTTTCAATTTCAGTTCAGAGCACTTCTTTTTATTATGGGCCTACGTTATCAATGTAGATACACAGGCGCTTAAAAAGCCATTCCTTTTGAATATCAGAAATCCTCGTAATTACCGGTAATAACACTCCAACCATCGGTGCACTTGAAACCTGGTCACAGGCCGTAAAATAAGCGTTCGTGCTAAGCGCGCCATTTTGATTTGGCCCGTTACATCCATGCCAATTATCGACGTGCAATAATCGGTGCGTTAACCCCAAGCTTTGTCCCCCGACCTTCTCCACCCCTCCTTTCATTGTATTTCTAATCTCATCCGATCTACTGTAATGTCAGTCGAGCGGAAAAGGTATAATATACTCGTCCCCCTCTCGTCTGGTATATCGTGTACACACGAAACTTCCCCTCCTTGATTTCGGATATTATGATAATCATAGCGTCGACATGTTTATTATACGCAAAGCGTTTCGTAATAGGCCGGCCTGTTAAGGTAAACGTTATCGTTCAAAGTCCGTGAGTTCGAAGCCACTTAATGACCTACAATTTGAAGTGGCGTATAGAGTACTTCAAATTTCACGATTGTTGCGTCTTTGAAAGAAATTTATCGATTTATGCTTTTTTTGAGTTACGCAATGCCCAATGACTATTGATTCAAATACCGTCTATATTATTAATTTTTAGAGGCATTTAACTTTACTGAAATATCTTATTAGGAAATTTTATTCTTTACACAGAGACATAAATTTTAAATCGATTGTTATTTTTAAAAAGTTAAGAAAGATTATTAAAGATAATATAAGGGAAAATAAAAAATAATACTACGCTATTTTTCGAATTTGCATATCTAAGAAATTTATTACAAAATTACTATTCAAACTTAATAGTCGTGAATCGAGTTTATATACGAGGCAGCGATAAAGAATGCTCCGAGGCAAAACAAACCCATCCACATAAACTGAACTGACCACAGCCATATAACCAATTTTTATAATCCAAGAAAAGCCATTTTTGAGTCAACAATTCCGCGTATAGCGCGTTACAGAATACAAGAGGGGATCACGTAGAAAGCTCCGAGTACCGCGCACATAAAAGTCCGAGAGACCCGCCAGCTCTTGGAGGATCCGCAGAGTCCGTGTAAATGTGTGTGTGTGTGTGGGATTCCCTCCGACATTTACGACGGCGAATGAGCCGAGGGCAGATTGACCGAAAGGGGAAATTCGCTTGGGCGGATTTTCCCTTTTACGCCGTGGCGAAGGCAATGATTTCCACGCGCTTCTATGTGAGGGCAAAGAGGGACGACGAGTAGAGCGAGTATACCTCTTGAATGGGGTGAATTTATGGGCCGACGTTTAGCGAGAATCACGATTTTTGATGAACGGGACTCGACCTTTGTGTTTTGATTTGCGCCGCGGTATAGCTGACTATATTATGTAATAGAGGGTCGACTTGCGCAAACGTTGTAAGGTCCAAGATTGCGTTTACGTTGAGCAATTGTGTCTTTTAAATATACTTGATTATTTTGTGCGCTTATACCTTTGTTCAAACTATATATTTGAGGTCGATGTTCTCTTTTTTACAAATCTCAACTTCTTGTATAAATTAGATAATATATTTTTAAGTTTGAATTAAAAACTTGAAATGCAGCTATAGAAGTGTAAGAATATAGCAATTCTTCAATCGAAAATCATCGTTGACTCATCGAATTCCGGCCTGACCGCGTAGTTCCCAAAAAATTCTGCATCCATGCACAAAACGCTCGCGATTAGCGCGAAAAAGAAAGGCCTATATCCCGCCGCGGTGCAATACACAATCGTCCCGAAACAATGATCTCGCTCCACCCATCCAGCGAAAAAACAAAAACAAAAAGTCCGCACGCGACTCCAATTACCGCAAAGTAAGCAATATCTTTCCGCTGCTTCGTGAAAGAAAGCAGATGGAAAGAGAGAGAGAGAGAGAGAGAGAGCGAAAAAAACGAACAACACACAGAAGCAGCAGAAGCTTCCATTGTATATATTGGCACAGGATCGACGGCCACTTGGTATTCCCTCTCTACACAGGCACATGCATGTACAATATAGATATATATGTATAGTATGTGTATATATATATTTATATATATATGTATATATGAAACTTGCCTCGGGCTTGCGGGGGCAAAAGAAAAGCCATCGATCAAAACCGCATGTACGGCAGCAGCGGCGGCGGCGGCAGCAGCAGCAGCGGCACACACACGACGAGTCAAAATCTCTCCTCCCTCCTCCGCCTCCGCGCCTCCGCCTCTCTCTCTCCCTCTTGCGCGCGCTATAGCCTACCGCGCGTACCGGCAGAATCGAACTACACTCTCTCTCTCGTGCGCCTCCTCCTGCGGTCTCGTTTCGATTTGGCGCAAGGTTGGCGACGGCTGACGAGCCGAGGGAAAAAGAGAGTCAGAGAGAGAGAGAGAGACGGAGAGAACGATAATTCCGCGCAAAGCAGGTAAATAAGCGGATCGTGTCGCTCGGAAGAGAGAGGGAAAAAAAGGACAGAGAGAGAGAGAGAGAAAGAGTGACTGACGAAACGTTGAAACCGAGCTAGACGTGTGCCTGTGTGTGGGTGTGTGGGTGTGTGTGTGTGTACACGTAAAAACATTTGTGCATATTTGAAGCCCTGGACTGACGTACGTGTGAGCTGTTTGTGTGTCCGTCTCTCCGTGTGGAGGGAGGGGGAGGGGAATGTATTGTGGACTGTGTTCCCGTTTTAGAACGACGAGGCAAAAAATAGGCTTGAAAGCGGATGTTTTGAGGGGTAAAAAAAAAGGTT